>VZTT01030577.1:0-86426 GCA_013400855.1 Buphagus erythrorhynchus | reverse complement strand
CCTGCTGATTTTGCTGCCTACAAAAGTTTAGAGTTTGCTTCCTCCTGCTCTTCTTTGGATCGGGGACGTGGGTTGTTTCTGGTTTACAAAACCTGATTTCATACTTCTCTATATCCTCATTTATGCAGTCTCCCAGCCACCAGTCCTCTTTGCTGGAGGGTGCAGGTGTTACCATGGCTGTGTCCTCCCCAGAGCACTTTGTGCCCTGGGCAGAGTTGGCTGATTGGCCTCTGTGAACCTGTTTGCAAATGCAGGGGGTGGCTGCTCCTCCCAGGACTGGATGGGACACCCCACCTCTGCAGTGCTGGCACACATGGAAAAACTGGATTTCAGAGCTTCCCCCTTCCCTCTGTGTGTCTGCCTTGCCTCAGCAGCACCTGAGGCAAGCACCTTGCAGGTCTGCCAGCCCCTACTTCTGTACCTGCTTCACTGGGAAATACCTCTTCTTTTTTATTCTGCAGAGGGAAGGGAAAAGAAAAGGAAAAGCAGAGGAAGGAGAGGTAACAGTTGGGCCAGGCTTGGCTTCCACAGCACAAATCTAAAAGAAGTTGATGGTGTTGATGGTGTTCTCCTGCGTCTCAGTTCCCAGTTCACAAATCAGCCTTGGTGCACTCGGTTGCTCCCTCAAGCTGGCCAGAAGATGGGGAATTATTGGGACTACAAGTGGCTGTAAAACAGAGATGGTGGCAATGGCTTAATCACTCCTATCCAGGCACCACCTGAGCTGTTGATGTGAGGATCAAGATACATCTGACTGGGCACCAGTGTGACTGCAATGGTGGCTGGGGGACATGTCACCAGGGGAAGCTGTACATTGGTGTGTGGCACAAGGAAGACACAGGAGAGGTACTTTCCCCCAAGGTTTTGCAGTGTGTCAGTACAGAGGTAGGAAGCCAGACCAGGTGTTTTGACCATTAGTCAGTGCTGCAGGTTCTGAGTCTGCCCCACACCAGTTCCGGGGCTTCAGCTGATTATGCTGAGTTCACCCTGAGATGCCACCGCAAAGGTGAGCACAGAACGCGTGGGTAATACCTGAGCAGCCTTAGCTCTGCCTGCTGTGGAGAGGTTAATTGCATGATCTCATCAAATTGGAAGAGATTTTGCTGCATGAATATAGATGAGGCCTATTGTATTGCTAGCTAAGAGCTCAGACTGGCTCCTCTGTTCACCTGGCAAGTGGCTTTTTGAAGGGCAGTTCACATCAAAGCCTGCGTGAATCAGCCCTTTAAAAAGCTGAGATCTTTTTGATCTCCAGGAAAACCCTGCCTTTTATTAAACATGAATGAAGGGCCTGAGCCTGCTTGGTGTACAGCACTACAGTTCTCACTGAAGCCAGTAATAGGTCAGTGGAAATCAAAGAAGAGCCCATAGAAGACAATGCCTGGGTCTTTCTTTCCATGTTAGGAAGGACTTTGCTTTCATGAGCTTCCCAACAGAAAGTTCACTCTGACTGATTTGCAAGGGAAGGCAGAGCTGATGATTCCTCCCAAATCCCAACTTACTTGTGCTCTGGAAACCCTGTTCTGAAAGAGATGGTACATGCCCTAGTCCCTCCCAGGACCCGATCCTGCACCTGCACACCAAGACGGACTCCCAGGTGTGGAGTTGAGGGGGGCTTTGCATGTCCCAGTCAGTATAGGATATAGAAAGGAGGGATGTGAAAGCAGTAACAATTCCCATCAGGAGAGTTTAGGAAGTGACTGGGGAAGTTGTTTTTGCAGTCAGCTCTGCTGTTTCACAGGCTCTTGGTAGATGAGGATCCCTAAGGATGCTGGATATATCTGCAGGTCAGGTATCACAACAGCCCTGAGAGACAGACAGCTGCTAAAGTTTGTGAATGACCCTCTCTGCCCCAACTTCCACAGAAGGGTACATATTCTTAATAGAACTGGTGGGAAGAGACCTCTGGAGATTTTTTGGTCCACTCACCACTTGCTGCACAAAGCACATTCAGGCTCACATGCAAACAGGATGTGAATATTGCCATAGATGGAGGTGCTGTGGACTTTCTGGGCAAGCCTCTCTATCACCCTCAAAATCAATATTTTCTTCTGTTTAAATGGAATTTCCTGCATTTTGGGTCTATTGCCTCTTGTCTTATCATGGGGTGCCAGATACCACTTTCCACAAGGGAGAGGAGTTCTTGGGCTTTAGAGGAAACACAGCAGGAGACTCAGGGAGGCTGGGAGGAATGAGCACCCACGGCCTCAGTCAACTGGAGCTGCTCCATGACCAGACCAAACTCTCCCAGAAGCACGTGAACCTTTGTAGACCTTCAACATCTATGGCAGCACCCTTAAATCCTCCTGTTTTCTCCCTCCTGGTACAGATAATGAATCTGTTCCTCTTCCCCTCTTTTGCATTTCATATTTTGTGGCCACACTGGAATGACTTAAAACCTGAGAACATGGAAAGCAGCATGCAATGGAGCTGCAGACCTCAGCTCTGAGTGTGTTAGGGAAATACCCAATTTGACTAGTATGGAATGGTGAGTCCAAACTGAGCTGCAGCCTCAGATTTGTGATGCCGTGTCTGATAAAAGTAAACCAGAGACACAATTCAAAGTGCAATGCTGATTTCAAATAAGAGTTCAGAAGCTCCCTGGATCTAAAGAGCTCCTGAGGAGAAGACCATTGTTTTTCCCTACCAGCATGGGCCACAGCTGGCTCTGTGCACTCTCCTAGCATATCCAAGGGAGCTCAGGGATTCATCCAGATCTGATTTTGCTATGCAAATAAGAAAAGCCCTGCAGCCCATCCCTCTGTGCCCTGCAGCTGGTCCTGACTGGACCTCAGTGGGCCAAGGGGTGCAGCTGCCCATGGCCGGGCTATGGAGTTATTTTGCCTCCCAATGTTTTACCCAGTACATCCTCATTCTTTGGCCTGTGCATACTAACATTCTGGGGAGGAGATGACCCACCTGCCAGCAGCTTGACAAGTCAATTTAGGGGATTAATATGCATTTTCATTTTGATCCCTCGTTTTGGATTTAGTCCCAATGTGGTGACAGGTTTCTCTGCCCCTATCCCACTCTCTTCTTTCCTTCTGGAAGCCCTGCTTGCTCCACCTATCCATGTACATCCAAGGAGACATCTCTTCTTCACCCCCACTTCCTCCCAGCCCCTCCACATTGCACCTCTCCCTCCAAGAGACAAAATGGGCATCAATGTGAGGTTCAGCCTGGAGGAATCAATGTGTCTGTTCTGGGCTAGTTTGCAGCAAAGACTTTAATGTATCCAGGCAGCAACGCTGGACAAAAGTACCAGTCAAACTGGCACCGTGTACAATGGGGGCTGGAAAAGGCAGGTGAGAAAGCAATTATCATTAAAGGCTCAGAGATAAGGTTACATTCAAACAGCTTTGAAACTGCGGATGGAAATACCCAAATAGGTGTTGCAAGGATGATCCTCTGGACAGGTCAGTTTGTACTCAAATCTAGCAGGGGGGTGTTTAAAATCTTCAGACTTCTCAGGCAGAGTCAGTATGTCCTTTCCATGGCTTAGCAGCAGTGCTTACAGCAGCTACCTAAACCCCAGCATAACCCCATGGTTGTGTTAGCAAAGCCTCCACCTCCGGTTCCTTCTGCAAATCCAACCCAATCCAATCCTTACTCAGATGTGTCTTCAATTAAAGTTATGCTGCGCCATGAATTTAAGTGTTGCCATATTTAATTTTTAAAATGCATGGAAGTATTGATGGGTTGTTAGAGGAAGGCAGAACATTTTGGCATCTGGGCTGGGAGCAGCCAGAGCTCTCAGCAGATGGGAAGACATAGGAGGTAGTTTTGCCTTTTTGGGTAAATATGTTGGTGTGGTACTAAGAGAGTTGCCAATTAAATAATTTCTGTGTCATCTCTGGTAACACTTTGAACCAGGTTTCACTGGAATGGGCAGGAGCTCCTCACACCTCTGTGTGTATATGGTTTGTGTATGCAGCCAGATGTTGCTGCCATGGTTAAATCCTTCCTCAAGCCAGAACACTTTTATCACAGCTGTAAGAAGCTGCAAACTCTTTGATATGACAAAAATGCCCCACAGAGCTCTTGGCTGAGAAATGTCATTAACAGTGACTGTGTCTGGGACCCTTGGACCCTCAGAACTAGCTGACATTGCAGGTTTTGCTAGGCATGCCCTGGAGTGGAGCTTTGGGGTTGGAGTTTTGGTGGAAGATATGAGCACCACTGTCATCTGCCTGCTGGTCCTTGCTTTGTGCAGAGGTTTGGCAAGGACAAACCTTCTGTGTTTGCAGGACAAAGCCCCCTTTACACACGGGTGTATGGGGGGAATTTGGAGTGGGTGCTGGTGTTGTCTGCCCAGGGCAGAGGGGATCTCTCTTGCACCAGGGGATGCCTCTGGTGTGCCTGGCTGACATCCAAGGGAGGTTTCTCATAGTACCACGTTTTCAGAAGTTTGTTCACCTGGTCCTGATCTGTGATGCCCTGGAGAAGATCTTCCTCTCCTTCAGCCCGCTCTCCCTCCCTAGGCAAGCTGAAGCTGTGCAGTTTGATTTCTTGCCGCATGCTTTCAAAGAAGTGGAGGATGCATTTGTGAGCAAAGAGCCGGCTGTGCTCACAGCAGGCTTCCTCAAAAATTTTTTTCTCGATGTCAATGTAGTTGCTCCAGTGACGTGCCTGCAGGAGGGTGGCTTGGTTGAAGCAAGGTCTGAGCCAGCGGGCAAGGAAAGCTGCTATGATAAGGATCAACAAAATGCTCCAGCCAAGTGCCTGTGTGAGAAGAAAGAAGCAGAGAAATAGGAGCAAGACAGACACAAGGACAGGCACAAGCTCTTTGCCTGTATCAGTGAGACAGGGAGTTTGTGTGGCTGGAGGGGAAATGTGATGTATCTGGACTCCTGTCTTTGATCTGTCCCTGTAGTCCAGCACCTCATACTGCATCCGGAGGGTTTGTGTAATTTCCTCCCAGAGAATATGGGATATTTATCTGTGCATGAATCATTCAGTAAGGATAACTGATTGCAAAGTTGCCTGGAGCAAACAGGCATTTGCTATGAGCATAGGAGTGCCCCAGGGATAGGGGACTTTAGAGCTCTCCTTTGGCATTTCCTTATCTCCAGTTATCTTCATCTGCCACCTACACTAACTCCAGGGCCCAGGAGTCCCCACAGCAGCGTGAAGACAGCCCAGACTATGGGCAGCTCCCTTTGATAAGAAGGAAGGGCTTGTTTTCAATGACCTTCCACCAGTCCCAATGCCTGACCTGGCACGTCTGTACCAAGAGCTGAGGCCAGTCAGGGCTCCATTCCCCGTTGTGCTCTGTTCTATTGCTCCTGAGCAAGCTGTTTTCCTCTTGCACTGTCCTTAAAGCTTGCACTGTCCTTAAAACAGTGGGTCATGTCTGCAGGGTTAGCAGTTAGAAAAATCTTTTGACACTGAACACAACATCTTTTATTACCTGAGTTTAGAAGCTGCTAGTTCTTTTATTAAACCATTCATCACTTCTTTCCTTTTCCCTACCTGACTCAAGATTATCACTTAGGATAGCAACATTTGGAGGCAAAAAGAGGCACAGAGCAACCTTGCTCAGAGCCTGACCACAGTGAAGTGATGGCAAATCAAGGAAGAGCAGGAGCAGATGCCACATGCCTGGTGACCTCACCGACATGAGAGGCTCTGCCAGCAGTGACCCACCTGGGAGCAGCAGCGCAGGTACCTGGACACTGCCTTGCGGGATGTGTTGTTCCTCATGAGCTCGTCATCCTTGCAGGGCACCTTGGCCAGCAGCTGCTGCACTTGTACTGTGCTCATGTTGGCAAAGCCCACAAACTTCTCGGGATCCATGGAGCCACTGAAAGCACAGATCAGGCATTTGCCGTCCAGGAGGGTGACTATGATCCAGACAACAGGGGCAACCATGGCTCGCTGCATGATGGAGGAGCACATGTACCTGGAGCAGCAGAGACAGAGATGAGTGGGTTAATGCTGGGAGCTTTCTCCTCATCTAGAGCCCTGAGGGAGGCAGGCTGTCCTGTGCCAAGCTGTCTTTTCAGACCCAGGGAACTGACTCCCAGGGCTGCCCTCAGCATTGCTCCAGCTGATGCTTCTTCTGCTCTGGGATGTCTTTATTGGTTCTGTCTCACAATGAAACCTGCACTACTAGCACATGGCAGTGGTCTGTGTCCTGTCTGCACTCAGTGCTTGCCTTGACTGTACCATTATGTCTCCCATGCACAGATCTTTGTCAGCTCTCCCTTGTCTTCCACACTCACATTTCCTTTTCTCATTGGTTTCAATCTGGAAAACCCCCTTTTTATTGCAGCCTTTCTTGCCCCTTGCTGAGCTAACCTGTGTACTGCATGAAATGGCATGTAACAGATGGAATATGATTCTCCTCACCCTTCCACCAGTACAAATTAGTAAAAACTCAGGTGAAGGGAGGGAGACCATGAGGCTTTTGATAATGAATAACCGTGATGAAAATGTCACACCTTCTGCATATTTAAAAGGAAATGCCTTATCTTTTTGCACATGGAAGCCCCAGGAGAAACCCTGTCAGTGCATGACAGGGCAGCAGCAATGCATTCCCAGGGTGGTAGCATAAGCCAAGGTGTTGAGGCACTCCTGCTCTCCTTAGCTGGGATGGAATGAGACTGCCTTAATTTCTGTTGTATGTAAATGCATTTACCATACCCCTGCCCCTCTAGAGTCATGGGGACAGGTCTCAGGAGATGAGCTTACAAGAAAATTAATCTACCAGGAGGATCAAAGCTATGGAGAAAGACAGCTAAACAGGAGGTGAGAAGAGGGATGCCATTCCTGCTGCAAACCCCACCTGATGACAGCTAGGTCCTTCTTCCGGCGCCCCAGTGGTCGCCTCCACTCCTCCAGCATCACCAGGAACTGTCTGTTGAGGATGAGGCCACACAGGAAAAGGATGATGGGGGGTATGAACATGATCCCCAAGCCATATGCCATGTTGTACTGGGGCAGGCAGGGGCAGCTGAAGTCAAAGCTGGTGTACATCTTTACACTTGCCAGGGCCAGCAGCCCACAGATCCCATTCATGACAGACTCCGAGTTGGATTGAAAGTACTGGAAAATCATCCGGAAACGATCCATCATGTTCTTCTGGTCAGGGGTGCTCCTCCTGGGAAATCCTTCTGCTGCCACAGGGCAGGGGGTGCAGCTCAGCCCCCCCTTGAGCAGGAGGATGAGGATGGAAGAGAGCTGCTGTGGTAGGGGGAACACCCTGTGCTGGGGCTTCCCCACTGGCACACGGCTCTCACAGGTCTGCCTCTCACCCAGTGCTTGTCTTCCAGGGCATTTGGTAGCTTTTCTAGGTGAGCTGATGGATGCAGCTTCCAGCAGCCTTTTTCTCTACCTTGTTTTTAATTTTCAGAGCTGTCCCACATGGCAAGCAGTGACAGCCTCTAGCAGTGCCCGGTCCCTCCCTCCAGGGGATGGTAACTCTCTATGGAAAGCCATTGGTGGATGCCTGGGAGCTGCTCTCTCTGCTGACAAAGCCTGTTGAGCGATCCACCGCCCAGGAGAAAGCAGGTAAATCAAATGAGCTCACCTGTGTTTCTGCTGCTGTCCCACTTCTCTTTGCGTATCCCCAGCCCTGTGGGGCAGGGGGGAAGGCAGGGAGCACACACCTGGCTCTGAGTGCACTGCATGGCTGCAAGCTCAGATTTCCCTATGAAAATGGGCTGAAAGGACCAACCCTCTAGTCATGAGGATGTTAGAATCCATAGCTTTCAAAGCCTGGAATGGCACCTGGGGGCAAAGGATGCTCTTGGCTATGCATCCCATATATACTGGGATATTTGTACCATACTACATCCTTGTCCAAGGCTCTTGCACTGGGGCACTTCTGTCTCCTCATCAGAGGGCACAATGCAATCAGAGCAGCTGGTTCTTTTGTCCCATGGGACTAGGTTATCATCTTCATCATAATTTTGTCTCAGAAATTAATTTTACAGATAAATACAACTCCTTACCACACAAGGGAGTTCTGGGGGTTTTCCCTGGCATATTGAACATAATTTTTCTCTCCCCAGCTTTCCTCTGAAAACACTTTCAGATTTCTTCTCAGTTCAGGTTACCAAATGCATTCAGGAAAGGGGGAGAAAAAAGGGTGTTACTTTTAACTATTTTGTTCAGGAAACAGAGGAATTATCTCCACTGAAATATACTATCTGCCAGCACTGGAGTTTCTGCCCATGCTGTCTCCCACTGCAGGACTGGTTGCCTTGATGGGATCACGTTGAAAGGGATCAGTAGGGAGGAGGTACCTCTAGTTGCTCACAGGCACATCCAGATGAATCACAGATGAATGTCATCTCCTCCAATCTGAACAGCAACTCACACAGTTACTTTAATGAAATACATTTGCTCCAACCATAATATTTGCGCTTTCCTTTACCTGTTAGTGAATTGCCTGTTAATGTTCATCCATCAGCAATAAAAACCCCTGGCTAATCAGCTCATGTTTCCATTTTGCCATTACAGGATACCAGGACCCCTCCACATTGCTGTTATAGGGCATCATGACCCCTGGCTGAACTCCATAGTTGATTTTTAGCCAGGGTGCAGCCAGTCTTGGTTCTCAACTGCTTCAATACTCAGTGGATTTCTCATTTAATGGCTTACATTTATGTGCTGACTCGGCTTCAGAAAGTGCTGTGCACTCTCTGTAGAACAATTACTTTAGAAAAATTATTTTGCCTTTCCAGCTCTCCTGGGCAAAAACATAGTAAAGGCTAAACTGTTCCTTACAGCTCAGGAAAATAAGACGTAAAAAGAATAGGAAACATCCTCTGGACAGGACAATCTACAAGGGAATTTTACTTCTCCCAAGCGCAGTCTCCTGACCTGGATATTAGAGGTCTGTAAAAGATGCCTCAGGGTAATCACTGTGCTCTGTTGTGATTGGGATCTCACCAGTGATTTAGAGCTGAGACATGGAGTTGTTGAACTGTACAAAAAAGGGAATATTCCTTAACTTGCAGAGAAAGACATTCAGAGCTTCCTGGGGAAAGAGAGAAAGGCATTGCTGGAGATGGACAAGGGTTCAAAATGTTTCTCAAATCAATGTTCATCACATTTGATTATTCAGTTCCTAGGGCAAAATGGAGAGGAAACAAGGATCAAAATAATCTATCTCCTTTCCTCCAGCAAGTGGGCCTGCCCCATGTCTCTATCAGCAGTCACCCTGCTGAGCCTGCTGTGAAGATGCCTGCAGCTCTCTAGGGTACCATCCTCAGGGGAAGGCATCTCTCCTTGATAGCAAATCTCCAAAACCATGCTGGAAGCTGTTGTTTCTCAGTGCATTTTTTGGAGGGCCAGGTTAAATAACTCTGTGCTTCTGCCTCAGCACTGCAGAACACAATGCAAAGGAGGAGGCCTCCATTCCCTGCCCTTTTATGGGATTAAAATAACAGCTGCAGGCTTTTTGCCTCAGGTGATGGAGAGGGTGGTGGGGGTGAGAAGTCCCTCTGGCTTTGGGGACAAGAATGATTTCATCACCAAAATTTCAATTGGTCATTTAAAATAGAATAAGTTCAGCAGAAAGCTGTGGTTGGTTTTGTGCCTGAGCCTGTGATTCTGGAGCAGCACTAATGCTGTGCATGTGTGGCTTCTGGGGGTATGCATACCCAGAGCAAGTCCTTATCCATGTGTTTTGATGGGGAGCAGGGGCCAGCAGAACAGGTCACACTCCAGTCTCCCTTTCCTCTGCTGGGACTGGACCATCTTTCCCACAAGGAAATCCAGTGTCCAGGAGCAGACATTTCACCCATGCTGAAGCTTGCTCTGCAGGAAACTGGCCTTTGCCAAGAACAGTTTTCCCAGCAGTAGGGAAGGACCCACAGGGCTCCTGCAGGAGCACACCTGACCTGTGGCATGGGAGGTGATGGGTTACCTCACTGGGAGTCATTTGCAATTGTTTATAACTGACAAATTATTTAATTACCTGGACTGAATTTTTTTTTCCTGTCCTGAATGTGTGCCTCAGGCAAAATATATTTAGAAAACTGTTACATGGGTTGGTCAACTGTTCCTAAGATGATGTAAGGGCATAAAAAAAAAAGCATGCGCACATACACACAGAAAAAGCACACAAAAAGAAAAAAATGTCTTCTTGTCCCTTTCTAAAAATGTAGGGTTGTACAATTGATCTGAAAGTGCACAGCAACTCTGACACCCACCTAGAGGCACTGTCCTGCTCTGAGTGGGTGCTGCAGTCAGGGTACTCCCCAAGCACCACAGGTCACTGAGTTATCACCCTGCTCATTTTTGTGCCTCTGCTGCTGGATGATAAATCAGGATGCAGAACTGGCCCAGCACATTCACAGACTGCAGGATATGGCTATGAAATGAATTTAGTTCTGAATGTGTCTTTTTTTCCAGTGTCTTGGCTCGTTAATTGCCACATGGGGATGTCACCTCCACAGGGTGTTTGGTTAAAACAAGCACTGTATGGCCACAAGGAACAGGTTCCAAGCAGTGTGTTCCTTATCTCAGTTTGCCTTTATGGAGTTAAGAGTGGATCCACAGGAACTCTTTCTCTGGGTACTGGGAGGGTGAGTAAGTCACTGGTGAAATGTCACATCCCTGTGATGTGGGAGCACCCATGCTTTCCTAAGTCACTGTGGGAGGACTGCGGTCCAGCCTCTGTTTTGGGCACCTCTCAGCTGGTGAACTGGAAAACCCCTTCCCCATGGCTCTGTTTATTCAGAGGACAAGGGTTAGTGCTTTTTCAAGGCTTAGAGGAAATTTGTCACCTTGTGTTTGAGTGAAGGCCATTGCCACTGTAATAAATGGTTTCTCAGCAGCAGTGCCTGCAGACCAGTTTCCTGTTCCTCTGCAGCTCAGGTCTGCCTGTTGCTAACCCTTGTGCCCACAGGGAGACACCCTGAGAGTCTGTCTATGCTTGACCAGCAGGTTGCAACTGAGCTTTATCTTCTGTGGCCTTTTCCAAGAAGGCCACAAGAAAAGTTTGGAGGTCCAGTCCCCCCCCGGTGTCTGAGGACAGCAGAGCAACATGATTGCCTTCTTTTTTCTCCAAATCTGGCAGAGGATTTTAGTCCTCTCTACTTGGAAATCATTCAGCATCCTCAATTTATCACACCAGAAGTCAACTTCCATTTCAATTGCCCATGAAGATGGACATAGGCAGTATTTCCTCCTACGCAAACTTCTGATGGTCACTGGCAGCAGTGACAAATTAAACCTTTGTTGGCTCCATGGGGTAGGGACTACCTGAATCTGTGACTCTGTGGGTATTTTTGCACAGCTGTGTACTCTGTCCAGGCTAAGCAAATAATGAGTAATGACCATTAAATGATTAATGAGATGCTAGCAAAAATAATGGGAGCATTGTAAAATGTAGTTTGTCTTCACTAATGATGTTCTCTGGAGATTAAACACTCCTGTGTTCTGCCTTGTAACTTCATTAAGGCACCAACATGCAGCTGACTGCATGTGAGGAAATACATGGCTGTTATGTGTTGTTCTTCTTAAGAGCTCATTATATATTGCTGTCCTAGCTATTAGCACTTTGCTTTCTGGCTTACTTAGAAACCTTATTTCCTGATCTCTGCATTATCCCAATCTTGACCTAATTCACACCCTTTCTGACATTTCTGTGAGGGATTTTTTTTAAGGCCGTTTATCTGCTTGGCTTGGAGCTGATGCTGCTGTGGCATCATTTGATATAGAGTCTCTTCTCAGCTAAGAGGGAATAAGGTGGAGAATTAAGAAAACAGACTGATCTCTAAACGTTGCAGCTCAGTGATTTCTCAGACTTTTTTCTGGTTTGCTAATGCTCACATATATATGGATGTTTAGCTGGGGGGGGTGTTGTGTGTTTTGGCTTGTTTTTTTTGTTTGTTTTTTTTTTTTTTTCAGACACCCAAAATTAAGCTCCAGCCCTGGGGGATCCACAGTTTACAGGATGAAAACCACTGATAACAAACTTTTCTTGAGAGATCAGTTTGTCTTCAGTTTGCAGAGAAGTTATAGAGACTGTCTAGGTGTTTAAAAGAAAATGGGAATTGAGGGACAAAACCCATCTCAATGCTGTGATTTTGGGCTTCTGCATTTGGATTTAAGGCTGACCCGGTCTTTGTCCAGTGTGACGACTCTAGGAAGCAGACCACATCCTTCAGTATCTGGATTCATGGGTTTTAAATCAAAATTTCTCTCTGTACTGTGTTATTAATTCACCAAAACCCCTTAGGTAAGTAATATCTAAAAACCAATGTCACAGATCTTTTGTAAGGAGTGATCCTATATTTCTCTAATTTGTGTGTCAGGAATGGAAAAACTTGTAAAGATAGAGAAATTTATAGGTAAATTTTGCTCCTTTTTTCCTCCCCCCCCTTTTTTCTTTTTAAATTTTTTTTTAATTTTTAATTTTTTTTTTAACTCGAAGGATTAAGCACAGCTGACTGTGTTTTCCAGTCAGCCATAGGGCTGTGAAGCAGCATCCCAGTATCACTGCTGTATCCTGGGGTGCAGGGGCTTTAAAACTGGGGAGTCTGCACTCAGAGGGATTAGAGCGGGGGGGAAGGAAGGAGGGGAGCAGAGCAAAGCCTCGAAACGGTGAGGAAACAGCTTTTCTTGGTGCCACAAAAAGCGGCGCATCGGTCTGAAGCAGAGTGTTTGAGAAGAGCGGGCTGGTGTCCTTGTCCCTAACTTGCAAGGGGACCCGCCACCACAGAGCGGTGCTGCGGCTCCTCCGGGCGCTGCCTTCCGAACCTGCCCTGTCCTTCCCCGAGCACCCAGAGGCAGGAGGGAGATTTGTCGGGAGTGCCGAGCATCCCTGGAAGCGGTGCCGGGCGGATCAGCGCTGCTGTTCTATGCTCAGAATTCCCGTGGCACCGATGTGATGCTGGAGGCTGGAGCACAGGTGGCATTCAGGATGCTGGGGCTCATCTCGTGTATGTATCTCTACTACAAATCTTTATGAGGTTTTAGCAGACATCAGGCGTTTCCTGGGCTGAAAATGTGCTAGAGCAATGTTCCGCCTTTCTTATGTGCTGCAAATAAACTGCAGAAGTAACTGAAAGAGAAGTAATCCCACTGTCGGGGCGGGGGGATGGTCAGGATCCACTCCTCTCTGCTGAAAACCATAGAATCATAGAATATTGCCAGTTGGAAGGGACCCATAAGGGTCATTGAGTCTGACTCCCTGCTTCTCACAGGTTACCTAAAACTAAATCAGGGTCTAAGAGCATCATCCTTGAACTCTGTCAGCTTGGTGCCATGGCCACTTCTCTGAGGAGTATATTCTGACTGACAACTCTCTTATGAAGAACTTTTTCCTAATGTCCACTCTGACCCTCCCTGACATCTGCCTCTAGGTATATCTACAAATACAGAGGTATCCATGAAATGGAACTAGTTACTATGGGGATTTTTTTTTTTAGAACTTGAAAAAGATTTGCAAAGGGGAAAAAGAACCACAGCATTCAGAATGGAATCCATGAAACAGTTTCCCAAGAAAAGTGAGGTATGCATGAAGACATCATAAGCTAAACACTACAAGTATTTTCTTGTTGCAAGAAAACCCAATCTCTCTCCACAGGTATTAAAATTCATCTTGTCTTGGTGTTCCTTGGTGCTCTGAGGTGGGAGATTGATTCTTCCAGTGCCTTGTGTCTCATGTGAAGTGATGGTTAAAACCCTCTGCCTCTGACAAAAGGAAATATATCAGTATTTAAATTGGTTAGGGTTTGGATTTGGACTTGTTTTAGGTTTCCTTCAGGCACCAGTGCTAATAGGAACTTGCCTCAGACAGAAAACTCAGCTCATTGTGGCGTTTCTCTGCAAAACTCCCAAAAACAGCATCGCTTTCTCATCAGAAGCCTGCAGTCACATCCTCTGACAGCCTCCTTTGCCAACATCCCGGCCCCGGCAGGGACGGAGCCGCAGCCGCTCCTCACCCGGGCAGACACGGCCCCGCTGTCACTGGGATGGAGCCCGTGGGGAAGCACTGAGCGCCTCTGACATCTCCCCACCCCTGGCTGCTGCTGCTTTTCTAAAACCCTTTTCTTCTAGACAGAAATCTCTCTTGTTTTGTGGACTCCTGTGGAGTGGCCGTCCTTTTGGGTGGTTCGTTCAAGAGTAGCGATAAAGGATTGTTTAGAAAGAGGACATCTTAATAATCCAGGCAAATAACAATATTTTCTCTCATAGCTCTTGTCCTTATTTGGTACAAAAGAGCTTTCTCAAGTATCTGGGGTTCAGGTAACAGCTTAAATATTATGGAAGTTTGAGAGTTTGTTACTCACTCAATGTGTATATGCACACACACACACTGCTGTCTGGCCATTAGTTCCTCTGCAGAGTAACAGGTGACATCCAGTCCTAAAAATCCATATTCTGATATAAGAATATAATTTCATTTTCCTACTAATGCCAGGGCCACCTGACCTAAAACACACATCCCGGAAGCATTTAAAAGCTGATGCTTCACAGTAGCTGCAATTCATCTTCCAGCAAAATTAGAGTCCTGTTTCACAAAACTGTCTTGTCATCTAGCTCTTGTCTTTATCTGTGTTTATAACCCACCCGCACATCATTAATCTTCCCCTCTGTGTTTATTTATAATATTTGTATGGTTGGGTGTCTCCAGAACACTGTGAACACAAATGCAATTATCTGTGCTCATTCTGACTTTCTCACAGGAAAACACTATCCTGATTTAACCTTCTCGAGGGGTCTCTCACCAGCAGCAGATATTCTCTGTGATGGCAAGAGACTTGTGGATGGTCTCTGTGGCAGATTTCACTTATGCTTGACCATGATAAATGGGAAATGACCTAGGAATCTCAGGATGTTTAGACTTGAAGATACAGTTTTCCTTTTTCTGCGCAGCTCTCATTTCATCTCTCTCACACATTCTGACTTTGGAATTTTTTTCCAAGCTTAAAAGCTCAATCTCTAACACCTTTTCAGAGGGAAGATTGGAGGAGGAGGTGTCTGCAGGTGGGTTCACTGCTGTGTTGCTAGGCTCAGGCAGGTTCCTGCTCACTGCCTCCTGCTACATAATCATGAGGAGTAATTAATGCATGTTCTCAGAAGGGGCAATTCCAAGAGGGCAAAAAACATCCTCCAAAACAGCAGGTAATCTTATAGAAACTGTAGGGTAAAACCCACCAACCATTCCAGCTGCACCACCATCACCACCACCCCAATCCACCCCCTGACAAGCTCCTGTAAAGAGCTAAGGAGAAAAACGTGCCATCATCAGAGACAGATGGTTCATCACAAAAGAGACTCTGCCCTCTCCGTCCTGGTCCTCTGCACAGAGCACAAAATACCTTTTAAAGACAAGATTATGGACTGCAATTTATAACTTTATTTAATACTAACGATCATGGACTCAGCAGAAATGGTCTTTTAAGGTACACTGCAATTTTCCACATCCTCTGTTCCAAGCTAAGTTCTTATGGCTGTACAGACAGTAATTACCTGCAGTGCCTTGTATTCTGCAGAGGATAATCATCTTCTCATGCTGCCTTTGGTAACATCCCTAACATCTCTAACTCCTCCTGTCCTTCCAAAGCAAATAGCTGGAATCACAGCATGTGGGATGATGGGATCCTGTGGCTTTGTGACATCCACTCCTCTGCTCCTTGAGGTTTATCTGTCATAACAGGACTTTGGGTATGAGCCTTTTCCAAGAGCTCTGAGTACCCCTGAACTGTTCTGTGTTAAGGCCTCCTGGGGAACTCAGTGTCTTGGCTTTGGTACCACACACAGACTAAATGTGCTATTGTAAATTAATCCCTATCTCTTCATCAAGATTTCTCATGGCCATATCCCCCCTCATGTCTTCCCCTCCCTTCTTGTCTCTAAACCTCATTAAATTTTCACTTTTATTTAGCAGAGGGCATCTCTGCAGAGTAACGTGCTGTAGTGACTCTGAGGGGCAGTACAGAAAGCATTTGGGATCCACATCAGAAACAACAATGAAATGACAGCATAGGTGAGTAAGGAGCTTCATGAGAGTGTAGATCTCTCCCTGGCTTGGTCTCAGCCAGAGTCCTCAGCAGTTAAAGACTTTCTTGCCACCAGTTTCCCAGCCATGAAGCATCACCTTCAGCCCAGCTCTGTGCCTTTGACCTGTTTCTGGTGTTCACCTGTACTTTCCCAGCCATCTGGCCTTCCCTGCCTCATTGTCTAGAACCACCCTTGCTCCTTAGAAGTAAATCATCTCTTTGTGGTTGAAGACGATTTTGGGGGGAACCAAGCCAGCACAGAGTGGCTGCAAAGCAACCACAAATTGGCTTCTTTGGCCCTGGGTACATGCAGCACCCAAATCTGGCTTCACTCAGATGTTTGCTGGCTTACAGCCATGGTTTTCCACTCTGGGCAGCAGTGCAGAACAGTTAGGCCATATAAGTGTAAGGCAGGGCTTGCATTTTGGGTTATATCACACTATCACATTCTCAGTCTCTGAATCTGGCATGATTGTTGTTTTATTGCCTGTGTGCTCTGTTAGCTGGAAGTGCACTCTGGAAGTAGACAGAAACATTGCAGATCCAGCTCTTGCTATCGAATTAATTCCTAAAATGAGGATAGATTCCAGCATATAGGTTTTCGACTACTGCAAGTGAAAAAGAGAACTGTAACAATAAAAGCAAAAGAAAAAAAATAATAAAAGCAAAAGCTTTGGCAATTTGCCTCAACTGCTAGCAAGACTGTAACTAGGGCCTTGACTAGTTCCATTTGTGCAGAAGAAGAATAAATGATGGAACTACAATTCATAAGTATCTACTTTGCCTTTTGGATGAAACAGAAAAGTATCTAAGAAACTCCACTGATGTGGAACTTGCAACTCAGCAAATTCAGACTGGAAGTTGTAGGATTTTAACTGACACTCATTAAAGCATTGCAAAAATTAGCCTAATAGTGTAATAGCTTTTCCTTTGTTTGCAGTCTTAAAATTAAAGGGAAATTTGTTCCCTAAATGTCTCAGCGACACTGAAAATATTGTCAGTAATTCAGAGGCAGAGATGCAAAATTTCCTTTTGAATCCAGTAGCTATAACTCATGCAGAAGCTTTTAGAAGAGATAATAATGTCAGGAACATGTTGTCAGTAAATGAGAGTTGAAAATCTCTATCTGCTCGTGAAGTGAATAATGATGGGTGCTGCTCATTTACTAGGCTGTGATGCTGCCTGCAGGATTTTGGTGACAGCGTGAGCAATGTGAATGGTGCTGTTTGAATTGGAGTATTTATTCATATGGAAAGGGAATATTTAGTCCTTGCATCCCCATTAATCAGAGCCCAGTGACAGTGTCTGATTTCATATTGTGATCTGTTATGCAGACTGGAAATTCTGAGAAAAGAACAGATCTGTCAGCAAGATTATTCAAATAAGTGCTGTTGAGAACTTATGCTCTCCCCTGTTCCTCCCTCGTTTAGTTGAGCATTTCAAGAGAACAGTTTTGAAACTCATTCTAGCTGATCCTGGCTGTTAAACCAAAATTAAGGCTAATATTTGTCTAGAGGGTTAATCCTTACTGCTGGGACCAGATTGTATCCTTGGAAAAAGAAATAGTTGCATCTTATTTGCTGAATGCAGCAGTTCATGACATTCTCCTGGTGGAAGTGCTCTTCATCATGATGCTCTACAAATTGAAAGTCAGTGGAGCTTTATGATACCAAACTTGACATTTCTGAGTTTGTGCTGGCTGGCTCCCACCATTTGCATCAAGGAGCAAAGAGAAATGGTGACTTCAGATGCCACCAGCGAGCTACATATCCAGCAGGGCTCTGTAGAATGGGTAGAGAAAGCTACTGCTGCAGTTTCCAGGTCATCTTTTTGAGATTCACCCAAATTTCCTTGCAATCTGCCTGGAACGCCCTATGTGGACCAGGAGGGAATTAATGAGCAGTCAAAGCCTTTCTGGGGACCTCTGAGGGTGGTGTTCAGCTCCAGGGACTACACAGGGTTTGACTGACTTGGATGAGAGCTTGTCAGGAGGACAACTACTGAACACATCCTATGGCCAGGTAAGGCTGAGTCAGATATGGGAATACTATCTTGGTTGGCTCTTTGATACTGTTTGTGTCATTCTGTGTCATTCTGTGTGGTGATGCTGGCTGTGTGTAGGCTCTGCAGACTATGGAAAACTGGGAAATCAAAACCCAGACTTTTCTTATTGTTTTAAGTTTGTCTGGACTTTGTAATCTTTGGAACCTGTGAAGATACACTGCTAACCTGGAACCAAAAGTATCTAAGAAACTCCACTGACATGGAACTTGCAACTTAGCAAATGCATGGAGAAATATATATATATATATATATATACACACACACATATATATATATATACACACCAAAGCTGTTGGATGCCTTTGATAATCTAACCCACCGTTTAAGGTACTGAGGATGTCAAACACATTTAGAGGTTCAGACTAACATCCTTAACATTCTTAATACACTTCCCTTTTTTCTAACTCATCGCATTTAGTAAATATTTGGGTTTTTTTCCCAATATTCCTCGAGCATGCTGACTTCTCAGCATGATGAAAAGTTGGCTTGCAATGATCTATTTAGAAATCTGGTCACCTCCACTGTTCATTTGCACAGTAAATTCAATTAAGAGCAAATATTTTGATGCAGAAATAGGATATGAGGTTGGCACTGGCATCTGTCATCAAAGTCTTGATATATCCCTCCTTTAACTTGCACCCATTTAGATCTGCAAAGAATGTAGCATCTTTTTTTAGAAGGCAAATATCCCTCAGAGTCTGCTCTGCTACAGTGGACTGTGCCACCTCAGTAGCAATATCCACCATCTTGACAGAGATATGAAAGTGAGACTTAAAAGAGGGTCCATTGTCTAAGAAAAGGTTTCAAGGGAGCAATTCCTGAAAAGTTAAGTGAATAGGAACAAAAAACCCTGCAACACTGGTTGCAAATCTATGAAGGTAGCAAATTCACTGTAAAGTGCTAGGGAGAAATCTCTGGCTCCTGTTGCTGGAAGTAGGGGTTCAGGCTGTCTGACAGCCAGTGAAACTCCAAAGGGAAGATCAAAGTCTTGACTATTAGCTGTGCTAAATTCCTGTTAGATTTCTCTTGTAGATCAAAGGATCCTTTAAATAAGGAGGAGCTGATTCTCCTGGAAATATCCTCTGCTCAGTACTGGCCTTTCATGTAAGCCCCAGCTTAGTGGTGAGATTTGGACCACTGGGATATGGCACAAATGTGCCCCTTGAAGCTTTCTGATATGGGAGGAAGCAGCCTTGGGGTTACACTGAAATACACTTGGGACTCAACAGGCCTCATTGAGCTTCCCAGCATGAGGAGCACAATAGACTTGAATTAAAAGTTACTTAAATCCTCCTCACAGAGGCATCGCAAGAATATAACTGTACTTTCATGTCAGAGCTCAAAAAATGTGACCAGTATATGTGGAAGAAATTAATATTTTCTAACCACCTGTTTGTTCTTCCCTGTTTTTTTTGGTTTTCAGATGATTGTCTTTGAGCATAGCTCATAAGAAATACCTAAGTAGCACTTTGCAAAATGGCTGGTGAAATATGTAAAAGCCTTCTTTCATGAGAATCCATTGCTGATGAATGAGAGAACTGTAAATGTAAAAGTCAGAAAACAAACAGAATTAATCTAAAGTGTCAAGATGGCTGCACAAAGCATTTTCCCCATTCTGCACACTGTACAGCCAGTATATCACAAAAGATGGACACTTCTTTCCTGTCCCACTCATATAAAACAAGTATCTACATTTCTTACATAAGTGGTGACACGGGATTTAGTTTTCTCAGGGAAAAAGGACGAAATTGGATGATCACTTGTCATGATGGTTTTTTTTTGACTGCTGTCTGAGACTAAGCATTTTATGAGGCTTTATATCTACAGAACTTTTTTCCCTTCTTCACTTTTACCTATTATCTCTTGAAGTATCTTTGCATACTCTTCTGGTTTCTGCTGTGAAATCCGTTGTCCTGTTAGACCCAGAAACACACAGCTGTTCACCTGTGACTGAGAGTGGTCTCTTCTCATCCTGTCCTATTTTAACTCACTAGGCCAAATTTTCTTCTGTCCCATCTGACTCTTACATGCAGTTTTCATAAGTTTCCAAGGTGACAGCAATGGGGGTAAATGGATGTAGTGGCTGCAGGGTATTTCATTTTGGGATGATGCATGCCACATCAAGAATGCCTGTTTTATTCAGGCAGTTTAAAATACACAAATTAGGGATTAGCTCAACAATTAGATGCAATGAATATCTCCCAGATGATCTTTTCTCCCTGCAGCATGCAGTTCTGTGCATTTCATGGATAGGTGTGTCTTTTTCTTTCACATCTGTTGAAGTTCTGATGCCAGCCATTTAATTACAGCAATTAAAGCTTTTGAGATCCTTCTTCAATATATAAGGGAAAGAATTAGATTAATGAGTATGGGAAGTCAGCAGAGCCCAGTGGATCAAGCCTTGCTTGGGAAGGGATGTATGGCATATTTCCATTCTCAGAGCCTTTGATGCTTACAGTGCCACATTCTCAGCACGCTCACTTGTGTGTCAATGAGTGGTCCAGACTGCTGGACCCCATGAGTTTCAAATCCAAAAGGGCCTGGTTAGTGCCCACTCACTGTTTTGTGTTTTGTCCCGTGACATTTATTCCCTGGGTCACACTCCTACTCTGAGCATCCTCTCAGGATATGAAGTCTGATGTGTTTGCCCATATTTCAGGGAATGGTTGCTCAGACTTCATCTCTACTTCTGTTCTTCTGATTCCTCGTATTATTCTGCGATTGTGATTACCTGGTTTCTTGTGAAGCCCCTTGAGGGCTCATGCGCCTAGAAGGCACAAACATAGGCTTTAAAAAGGGAATTTTAAACTATATTTGCTTCATTGTTGCACAGTGCTTCAGTGTTAGAGACTTTTTTGCAAAATACCCGGGGTCCTTAAATGCAAATGCACTCATCTGACCTTGCCCCCTTCGCAGTCTGAAAGCACCCCTGTGTACCCAGCCCAGCAGTCGGTTTTCTGCCTTGTTATCATCCAGCACATAGATACTACCCTCCAGCCTCTCACAAATCCTCCTCCACATCCTGTCTCTGTGGTCTTTCACATATGCCTGAGCTGAACAGCTGCAGCTCATCCTTGCACCCAGCTCTTGGGTGGAAAATTGATGGGTGGTTTTGTGACTTTTGTTCCATGAGCAGATGTGACTGTGTAGAGCCTTTCTCCTCGTGTTTGTCCATAATTATAATTACAATGCTAGCTGATACTAACTTCAGATGAAATTAATGGAGTGACTATTGTCTCCATTGACTCCTAAGCACAAATTAAAAATTGGAAGTCAGGTGCCCATGCACAAATTCAGAAAGTGGAGAGGAGTTTTAAGTCACTCTAAACTCATCCTGCTCTGTCACACAGCATGCTCAGCACCAGGTCCCCATTACCTGGCAGGGCTGGTACCAAGGAATTGTATGCCTCTAATTAGCCCATTCAATTGATATCACTAACACACAAGGAAAGTCCTGACTCACTGGTGTGAAAGCCCTGCAGTTTTGGCAAGCTGTTTCAATGCTCCTTGTTGCTAGAGCACAGGAAAAAGGCAAAAACCCAGAATCAGTGTGATCCTGTTTTGTCTATCAAGGGCCCCTGTGATCACAGAGCATATTTCTCACCCTGCTCAACATTTTTTGCAGGAAAAGCTGACAAGTTGGCAAGGACAGCAAGCAGCCCCTCCTTCTCATTCCTTCTTCAACCAATATAAGGAGAAAATTCAAAGACTCTTTGATAAAGTGAACCAAGGTACAATCATAACAAACCCCTGGTGCTGTTCTGCATTCTTCCCCATGGTGTCAGCTGCAGGCTGCTGTGCAGGCAAAGAAAAGCCCATCCCTTATGGTAGCTGAACATGTTGCTAAAGCAGGCATATAAGGCTTCCTCCTTTCACTGATGGAACTGTGCTTTACCATGGTTATCCAGATTGAAAAGGGAGGTGGTTGAGCACAAAACCTACCAACCATGTGGGGTATAGTTTAATATTCACACTATGGCAACAAGGTTAAGTTGGTACCTGGTGTCTAAAACTCAGAATGGATTTGGTAGAAACAAAAAGCATGTGGTCCTTCTGGGAACAGGTTCACCACCTGGTGAGCTATCACACATGGCACAGTTAGCAGCCTGCACAATGCATGTGAGTGCCTGTCATTTAATGAATAACTGCACAGAATTTTTCCTGTGCATTTACATGGGTGCTCCCTATGACTCCAGCCCAAAACTGGTACCTTTCCTTTTTCAGGATTTCTTTTATGCAGTGGAAAGATGCCTCTTTCCATTATAATTTGCCTTACATTTACACCTCTCTCTGCCACATTAAACATGAAACTTCCCAGAAAAGTGACAGTCCTTGCTCAAGATCTCTTGCAATTCAAGGACAGGCAGAGAGAGAGCTCAGAGAAAAGAAATGGAGAAAGAACAGGTCTTATTTGTTGTTGGTTGGAGACAATTAGATTCAACAGGGAAGGTATTGTATGATGAGGAGGTGGAATTTCCCCTCTATTCCAGTCTTGTGTCAAAAATCACAGAATATTCTGGGTTGAAAGGGACCCATAAAGATCGTAAAGTCCAATTCTTAAGTGAATGGCCCATACAGGGATTGAAAGCACAACCTTGGTGTTATTAGCACCACATCCTAATCAACTGAGCTCATCTCAGGGTCATTTGTTTCCTTTTGGGCTCACTGAAATGAGCTAGCTGGAAATACAGTGATCATGTTCACAAGGGATCTAAACAAAGATGTGGCTCAGTCTCAGACTCTGTCCCACCTCTGCTCTTGAGCTTCCTGCACGTGGAGGCAGCTGGTGGGATAACATGGGGTCAGAGCAGGACCCAATATACCAAAACTGAACAGAGGGCTCATGTTTGGGCCAGACTCAAACCCCACTCTACCATGGCTTCACTCTGACCGGTGTGTTTGTTCCTTTTTACTTCTGAGAGAATGAGAAAGGATGCAAAAAAGGTGCACATCTCACCCATAGTGCAATCAAAGGCTGGGCAGGACAGTAATGGTTCTTCACCCTGGCTCTGTGCATCACACATGCCAAAAGAAATCCTCATCTGGATTTAAACATCATATTTTGTTTGAGATTCTCAATATTTCTTATCAAATCTTGTTATTTAACCTCAGAAATAACCTTCCATTTCCCCTCTGAAACCTAGGTACTTGAGTGGTTTCAGAGAACAGGGTGGGTCTCTTGGCTTTCTGGTTGAGGAAATTGCAGCAGTAACTGCTTTCAGGGTGAAAATGTTCATATGTGGTCCTTGACCAGGAAGGGCTTTTCTTACATTTACTAAGAGGAGGGTGGAGGCAGATGGATAGATAGGCAAAATCACCTTTTGGAAGAAAGCTGAAAATTAAATTTTAGTTCTACACAAGAAAGGAAAAGGACATTTTACAGGTATGACATAGCTGAATGGAAGAAGCCCTCAGCCTTCAGCATCACTAAAACCCTAGATGAAGCATATAACCATGTCTTCAGTGCCTGTAGTCCTCTTTAAAGACAAAGGTAATGTAATTATGCAATAAACAACATCAGCTATGGGTTGATTTTACTGTGGTACCAACTGAACAACTCCAGATCTTGGGTGGTGGCTGTCACAGGATAAATTCCCCTGTAGCCAGGGTGTTGCTGTGGTGAGGACAAGGGGTACCTTCCCATCCTGTATAGTCATGGCTGCTTTTGTACAGCACCTCACTGGCCCAGGTGGCTCCAGGGTGGGCAGTGAGAAGAGGAGCCACATGTCTGGTAGTGGACAGGTATGATATTAACAAGACTTTCTCTCTAAAGGCAAGAAAATGAGCCGTGTGGGCATGTTCTGGGCATGTATGAGTAATTTGTGTCTGTAGTGCTGGTGCTCTTGATGATGGAGCTGTACAGAGGCTCACCTCTGCTCAGAGAGCTGCAGGCACACAGGGCAGTCCCAGCTCACGTGGGATGAGTTTGCATCACAGCAGCTTTCAGAGGACACACGTTCAGGCAGTGCCCCATGCTGGTGCTTCACCAGTCTGAGCTCCTGACCCTTCACAGATCTGCCAGTGAAGAGTTTCCCTTTAGCCCATCTCTACCCTACCCCACTTTCCTGAGCTTGACTGGAACTTTTCACTGCTTTGGGCCCCTGGGCTGAGTAAAGTGGTGGCTGCAGGCACGCACACAACTTACTGGGTAGGTCAGGGACCAGAAAGAGACCCACTTGCTCCTCTGACTAGCTGCCTACTTGTCCACTTGCCCTAGGACTGTGCAAGGAGCTGCTTGCCCATCTTCTTTGCCTTCCCGAGTATGGCTCTGACATATTTGTATCCATGAGAATCCTAATTGCTTTAGGACAGTTGCATCCCACCACAGCCGGTCTGCTTGGGTGAGTGTCCATACATGATGCAGCTTCTTTGAAGGGCCTGGACTCCGGGGTTCGCCAGCAATTTCCCCTCTGGAAGGAGGAGGCTGGGGAAGCGGGTATAGAGCCAGCAGGTGTGAGGGAGGTACCGGGGCGGCAGTGGAAGGGAATAATGTCCCCGATCCTCGGGGTTTGCGGTCCTGGGCATCCTTGTGCTGGGGGCGAGGTCGGGAGTGGCTCCGCGTGCCCCCACCTGTCGCGCCAGCGGTGGCACATCTGGGCGGGGCGGCGCGGCCCCCCCGGCGGAACAGCTGTGTCTCCATGGCGACGGGCGCGGCGGGGGGGCCGCGGTGCCGCCGCCCCGCCCCGCCGAGCGGAGCCGAGCCGAGCTGAGCGGAGCGGAGCGGAGCCGAGCTAAGCTGAGCTGAGCTGAGCGGGGCGGGGGACCGGCGGGCGGGACCGCGGCTCTCGGCACCCTCGGAGCCAGCGCTGCCCTCCGCCCTCGCCGCTACAGCCCCCGGGGAGAGAGACCTTGCGCGGCCGGCCCGGCTCGGATGCCGCCATGGGGAGCCGCTTCTCCAGCATCCCCGCGCTGCCCCGCGGCGGCCAGGGCCGCCTGCACCGCGCCCGCCACCACCGCCTCAAAGGTACGGCTCGGTCGCACCCCCGCACCCTGAGCATCCCCCTCGACACGGGCACGAGCGGTATCCCGGGGCACCTGAAGCAGCGCAGTGCGGGATGGGTGCTCTGAGCACCCCGGGATGAGATGGGCACCCAGGCAGGACACAAATGCTGGGTACCGCAGGGACCCAGTTTGGGATTGGATCCCTAGGTACACAGAGCACCGTGGGTACCCCACGCCGGGCAGGCATCCCGGACACCTTGGGACGGGCTGTGCTCTCCGGGGTAGGATGGCTCCATGCCTGGCACCCCTGCCCTGCTCGCAGCACTGTCACTTCCCCGGCAGTGCCCCAAGGGTGGCTGATGAGTGCACGGGTCTTTCAGGCAGAGGTACCCTAGAAAAGCAAAGGTCAACAATTCGGAGGAGTAAGACCACCAGGAGTCCCCGAGTGCTAACTGGTGAATGAAGGCTTTGCTTGGTGTCTCTTCTGAGTGCTCCATGAATATGTGTGTGTGCATGGGACTGTCAGTCCTGCTTGAGGAGGGCAGGGAGTATTTGGGGTTTCTTGTCTAGCTGATGTGGCTATTCTGTTCTTCATAAGGATGCTTTTCTGAACTCCTAGGGACCACTTGGCACCAAATTGGATGGGGGTGACTTCTGTAATGTGGACAGGAGAGCCTGCCAAAGGTGACCTCTATCTCTGCTCTTTTTTACCCCCTTTTGCTGTAAGTTGGGAGGGTGGTAGCAGAAAACAGTCCATCGTTCATGAATGCAATGTTCTTGGGCAGCAGTATACACACACTGTGTGTGTTCAGCACTACCTGGGTACCTCTTCTCTAAGAAGCTAAAGGGCACTGTCTGATAGGGGTAGAGGACGTCACACATCCCTCTGTAAGCAGGGAATGAGGGAAGGTGCTGCTCTTGAATGCTCTGAAGGCATTTCAGATTATAACTTGTTGCAGCTTCCTCTATGTGTTGCAGAATTTGCAGCCACCAGCTTAGAAAATAGGGATGCTGCTGTTCACCCTCATTTTTGCTGGGCTTTTGGATACTTCTTTGGTATGGTCTAGAGAAAATGGTTAATGATGAGCTGGGCAACTGGTTGTTATAAGGAAGGATTTTCTGATACTTGCATTATTCTTCTGCTGAATCTCTCTGCCCCCTTTGTCTGCACTTGGGTGATTTGGAGCAGTTGTGTGAGCTGAGGGTGGTTTTATCATGGCTGTTTCAATGGCCATGCAATGAGATGTTAGGAATCCTCATCGCTTTGTCATGGACAAAGTCACTGAGAAACTCAGACCAAGCAAAGGTGGTGCTTTGAATTAGACTTGAAAGGAGGGGGATGCTGAATCCTGAACAGTGAACCATCATCCTCTGTCAGTGCAAACATGAAGGCACATGCAATGCTGTAGTTGTTGGTATGCAATTGTAAACTGACAGGGAGGATTTGTCTCTTTAAGAATCATGCTGTCAGCTGGAAGTCTTTCTGGAACAACCTTAAGCAGATCAGAATTTATAAACTGAAGCCAGAAGGGACACTGCCACTTAATCCATTAACAGTGGCTTACGTGAGATTTGGAGGATGCTCTGTATGAATCACCTGATTTTGAGGGGGGGTGAGGGGGGAGCGGTGAGTTGTGTGTTAATGACACTTTGTTTCTATATTTCTTCCTTTAATTTACATTTTAATTAATTTTCTACCTGTGCTGAGGCAGCAAGCAGAAATATTCTCAAGAATGTAATGCAACAGAGCATTGAAATAATTTTTATTTGGAATAAAGAGTGAACAAGGCATTGCCTTTGTTGTAAAAACTAAGCAACTGCCAGGGACAATATGTGCCTTTTCTGTCTTTTTTGAAACCAGACTGCCTTAGGCCCTACATTTAAATGCAGAATAAACAAGTCTGATTGCATTTGACAGGTTTCTGTAAAATGGACTCAAGGCATAGCAGTGAAAGTATGAATGTCACACAGTTTTGTTATATATCTGCCATTTAACATTTTGTAAAGTATATTTTAGTTGAAGGTCCCCAGTTGTTCTTCCTTCAGTGTCTGGCTTAGTGTTAGAGATTCTGAAGTTCTGTAGGTTGGCCACCATCTAATACTTTCTTACTCTGTGGCAACCTCTTCCTAACCTGGTGCAAGGTGATTAGGACGCATTCTTGCTTAAGAAGAAGCTATGATTGCATTGTTTCTTAAGGTGTTCTGTGGACTTTGAATTCAGTCCCTGTACCTTATAAGTTCATCTCACCTATGTAAGATCTCTGCACATGGTAGAGTTGTTGCCCACTTGTGCTGAAAATTTGTATCTTTCTCTTAGTCCTGCTAAAAATGGTCACCTTTAGTTACGTAAATCTTCTGAAGACCATGTGGTACTTTTGGTGGTGTTGAAGGCATAACACAGAAATCTCACTAAGACTGACACAGCTGGCAGAATATTTGCTTTGCTCTAGATGGTCATGCAAAAGGAGGAAAGCACACAGCTTGATTCTCAGGCTTCAGCTGCAGTTTTATAACCAGGTAACTGAAATAGGCAGGTCTTTATGAAGGTACCTGCAAGAGCAAAGCTGGAACCCCAGGCTGATGATTTTAGAATTGCTTTTGAGTAAGGTAATACTTTAAAATCTATTATGTCCAGCCATTTATAAAAGCACTTCACATAACTGCTCACTAGGAACCACTAGACTTGAGCACTTTGGAATTACCTATTCCAAAGCAGTATGTCATATCTGGATTTTGGTGCCATAGTTGTACCTACAGGCTTTGGCTGTTTTGGAGACAGTGAAAACTGAACTCCTCCAGGACTGCAGGTGATCTGATGCCATGGTCCTGATATGGCTGTTAACCTTGAAGTCCTGGCCATTGACTGGAAGGAGGTTTTCACTTGGTGATATCGTGATGGGGAGGTTGAGGTGAGATTATTTTCAGAATTCCTGTGAGTATTTCCCTTCCCATAACCCAGATGTAGTTTGTCAGGGGTGACAGAAGGTGATCCTTTGTGTACTTTCCTAATGCTGTTCAAAAGATTATGATTATCTGGTAACAATCTCCTTAAGGATGCAGTCAGATAAACTCCAGGAAATTTTTGCTGTCCACCCTCTCTGAAATATGGTTTGTGATAACTATCAAACAAGGTGTGTAAGGCTGTTTGGAGGGGAGCCAAGTGGGAAAACTCCAGCTGTATCTAATCTCTTGAATTCTGAGATGAAAAAGATCAGCCTTCTCATCAGTGGCTCTGTGTACTGTTTATTTACTTGTGTCAGGGCAGTCTGTGTTGAACTGTTCCAACCAAGGAGACTTCCATTATTTCTCAAGAGATGCATCCTCAGTTCAACCCGTCTCCCTCTCCCAGGGTTCTTCCAAGATAGTCTATTCAATCTCCTCTATTAATTATTTTTTTCTGATCCTGGTGTAGCTCATTAAGTTCCCCTCCTTGCCTAATGTTACATCTTCCCAGTCTCTGGCTTTTGCATTCCTTCCTTAGGTACTGCTCAGTCTTGCTGGAAGTGTTTAACTCTTCCTCCTGTGAGGTGTGGGCTGTGTGCCCTGTTTGGGCTGTGGTGTAGTTCCTAGATGTGCTGGTCCAGGATGCTAGAAATGAAGTTTTTCTAGTCCTTGTGTCAGAAGTGAGACACAGGACTTGTATGCCATCTCCTGTGTTCCATGGACATGTAGCTCTTTATCCTCACTTGTCTTGTGTCCTCAGCTTCAAGAAGGCTTAGCCATTGCTGTAGACAGCAGATCAATATTACATTGTAAAAGCTAAGAAGTATTACTGTCTTCTCTCTTAAATCCTCTCCTCCAGCCTCCTTCTCAGGTTTGGTACTCTTTCCTGAGCCCCTCTTGCCTTGAAGAGTGAGTGGCAGCAAGCAGGATTTCTTCCCGTTGATTTTCTCATAGGTCAATGCACCTATGATATTTATGCAAAAGAATGCATGCACAGTATTACAGAAAAAGCCCCAGCTGCCAGGGATCTTCTTTTCAGCAGTGCTGATTACTCATGGGTGGTTCTTTTTTATTTGTATTACAGTGGCATCTGGAGGCTCCCATCAAGATCTTAGTCATGGTATGCTGGGTGCTCCTGTGGTTGCCTTATTGCTCATTCATCCAGATAGCTTTTACTCATGGGTCTGGGTGATGTCTGTAGGATGATTTGGGGTTTATACCTTCAGAGTATCACATGAAGCAGTCTGGCACCTCAACAGAACAGTTCTTAGCCCTTTCTTTTGCTGGGACACCTGCAGTCAGAGTCAGTAGTGGTTTGCTGAAGGGTGTTAGCACTTCTCTGGCTGCAGCCCCCAGACTGGCAGCCTGTTGTGCAGCACTTGGCCAAGAAGGAAGAGGCTTTCCTGCTTTTCCTCACCCATGGAGGGTACCAGTCAGGATTACATAGTCTTTGCCTGCATTTCTGCAGTTGCTGTTCCAAACATTATATCCCACTGACACATAAACATGTCAGACTTTCCTCCTATTTTACTGGTGCTTTATGAGCTTCTGAAATACACGTAGAAGATAGTAATCTGGCTGGTGTACACATTTCAATAACTGTATATTGTTGAAAGACTGTTCTGCTGCCAGCTCCATTTTGTGCACTCACTAGATATAACCAAGGGAGTGTAAAAAGTTATCAGCAACTGATGGTCATAGGGCTTAGAAGTTGGGGTGCATCACAAGCAGTGCACTGAGGGGATACCAACAGTGATACTGTGAGATAATCTCAGCTCCCATTGCTGTCATAACTGGTTCTTCTTTGAAGTATTATATTATTTTCTTCCAGCCTTACAGGGTCAGAAGTTTCATCATTCAAGGCTTTGAAGGATGCCTCCTGCTTCCTGCCCTTCTGCTTTTACTCTGTCCTGGGTATGCTTGTCAGTGTGTCTGACCTGTCAGTGTGTCTGGGTTGTGGGTATAAAGTTTGTTCTGCCTGAGGTTGTCAGGTTTGTATGACCTTCTCCCAAGCACTAGATTTTTTCCCAAGATACTGATTTGATTTATTGCATTTAAACTGCCTAAAATTGCTCAGTGTTCCAAACACAGCAATTTATTGATCTCATTTTTCCTTTCCCATTGTCTGTTTCATAAAGTGCTGAAGCCTGTTGGTGAAGGAGGTACTGCTGCTGCTTTTCACAAATTTCCCAGGAAATCATGTAGTTTCTTGCCCATGGGTGATTCTCTATATTTCTCAAGTGCAAGAAAGTCTAGTTTTGGAAACCAGTAGGAACCAAGACATCAGTTGGATGATTGAGCTAAAAATATTAGTGCCAGGCTCAGTAATTAAATAAAACAAATTAAATACTAGAAATTATAAGGGAAGACAAACAGAGGAAAATAGAGGCCATTAATAGATTCTTGTGTAAATGTGTATATTATGTGTAGTTCTGGTTCTTCCCCTTCCAAAATTTCAGGAAAGATACAGAAGAACTGGAAAAGATTCAGAGGTGGGCAACGATGATGATCATAAGTCTGGATTAATTTCACATAAGGAATGATTGAATAAACTAGGACTCTTGTCTCTGAAAAAAGGGACAACTAGAATGGAAATGACTGGCAAGTAAAGAAGGGGCAGAGCTCCACTGTTCACTGTCTCTTCCAGTCCAAGAATTAGGAGGGCATCAAATGAACAAAAGGGGACTGTAGCCATCTGCAGTAGGTAGTCGCTCAGTAGAGCTCATTATTGGTGGATGCTATAGATGCTAAAATGGGTTCACTTTTAAGGGAGATTGGAGGAAGTAATTAAAGAGGAAGCCTTTGAAGTTTTCAATAGACAAAGACCACACATTTGCCCTTTTCATTTTGACTTCCCGAGGGCACCTTCCTAAGGCTACCTGCGTTTAGCTGATAAGGATAGTGCTAAAATGAGAACTTAAAATTTCAGTGAAAGGTGCAGCTGGGTTGTTCAGACATTGCAGTGGATGGAGGGATAGAGCCTGCTCTGGTGTTGGCTGGTTTCTAGCTGGATCCATCCTCTTTATCATAAGCATGCCTGCCTGGTTGTTTACAGAGTAGTTCATTGCCATGTCAGTGTCAAAGTCACACACAAAACATCCTGGCTTTATTTGGGAGGCAGAAGAGATTGTAACTGGGTCCCTATACAAGCTTTCTTGGATGTGACTGTGTCTCCTGCACACTGTGATTTTGGCAAATACAGTTGCTTTTCCATTTGTGGGCTCTTGTTTGGTAAGAGAAAGTAGGTTCTCTCTGCTTACAGTGGCCTCCTAATGACAGAAACCTAAGTAGCCCCAGCTTCATTTTTTTTCCTAGACTGTTGAAGTAGCAGGTTTTGTGGATGTTCCCATATCCGTGAAGATTTCTAATACAGTGGCTTGGAAGATTTCTGATCTGGCAGCTGTTCTTACCTACTGCTGCTAGGATAATTGCAGGAACCAGCTACTTCTGCATCGCTGAAATTGTTGCCCGTGGCAAGTACATAAGTACGCCTTGTTTTACTTACAGTGTGTACCTTCAGGGTGGCTACTTATTTCAAGCTGGGGATCCACATGTGCTCTGAACTTGGTCTGCCTTGAAATTTTAGGACATCTGAGTAATCCAATTCTGAGCTGTGTCAGGGAGTGAGATCCACAATTTTTGTGTTTTAGGATTGTCTTCATCTAGAAATGGTTGATCTACGATTAACCTTAATCACAGCAGTGTGCAGGTGCTCGGTGCTGTGCTGTGAGCTGCCAAATCCCAAAGTAGTTTCTCACTTTAATCACAGCACCGTGCAGGTGCTCACTTTTGTGCCACAAATACTGAAGTAGTTTTGGGGATGAGAGCTGAATTTTAACTGAAAGTTAGGGTCTAACAGTGGTTAAAACTTTTGTTGTAAGTGTGATGTATCCATGAGCCTAGGCTACCTTTTGACCTGGCTAACTCAGCTAAGATGAGTAACTGGAGAGGAGGGCAGACCCTTGGATACTAACCCATACTAAGGTCTGGGTTGCTGCAAAACTCTGGTTAAAATTGAGGTGGGGATAGGTTTTCGTCTCCATTTGTTCATAGGGTGCTTGAGAAGGTAAAAGTGTGTTGTTGTAAGATGCTAGTTCATGTTTGCACTATCAGTTATTTGGCCTTTCAAGTACAGGATTAAAATAGGATTTTGTTTTAAAATTATAGGGCAGAGGATGTCATGGTGGTATTATGTTTATACAATCCTCCATTAGTCCACCTCAGCTGAACTGTTTTCTGAAGCATAGGGAAGGAATCTCAGCACTCAGAAAACTGTCAGGTTGAACTGTAGGGTTCTTTTTTATGCAAAATTTTGAAAAATAAATATTAATAGTTCTTTGCCAGCCTCAGACATAAAATTCCATGGCAGCTTTCTTAGTTTCAAAAAACCCACTTGATGTAAACTTTTTTAAAAAAAAACCACCAAACATTTTAGTAAAAATTTATTCTAAAGTACAAGCATTACTTGTGGAGCCTCCCTCCTCTGTTGTTCCTTCGTATTCAGTACTTGAGTTTCACGCTGATAACACTGACACTTTCCAGATGTTCCTGCATGGGTGTAGGCACAGATTCCTTATTGACTTAATCTCACAATTTTTATGATATGACCACAACACATCCTATATCTAGCACCCGTGCTTGGGAAGATCTGTTCATCAAAGCAGTGACTGGGGTGCTGTGTAACTAACTGGTGCTACTGTCAGTAACTAGCAGTGGGTTAGGCTTTTGAAGAGACAAAGGACAGATAAGGCAAGCAGATCTAGATGCAGAGCTTATTTACCATCCAGGTTCCATATTTTCATCAGAAGGTTGGTTCAGATCTCCTCCTTAGGTGGTATCTCTTTAAGATAGCATTAATTGTATTGGTATTACTCATGATTTCTTTGATTTTGGTAAATGGTGTTATTATTTCTAAATATCTATCTTACCAAGATCCTTTTTGTCTGTGATGAATGCCTATTTTTTATACTTAACAAGTATTTACTAGGGAGGAATGGAAGAGATGGTTTCCCATAGAAATATTGAGTCACTGTAGAAGACAGGACACAAATAACTGTAAATGTTGCAAACAGAATCTGTTTCTTATGTGAGTGAGTGACTTCAATAGATGTGACAGAAAATGGAAAAGACAAAATGTTCTTCACTAATTGATTATGTTCATCAAATCCAGAAAGAGGAGAAGTAGTTGAAATTTACTTTCTTTGTTAAAAATGCAGTAAAAACACAATGAAGGACCTGGGTTACCTCTGATGTTAGTTCTGGATTTCTATATTCCTACTCCCATTTCTGTATATCATTTAGCGTTCCTGTTTTAATGGTATGACCCCTCAACAATCACATCCTTAACAAGCATGAGATAAAATAAAGGTGCAAAAAGTCCTCCCTAACTAAAACCATTTTTACAAGGTTTAGAATTGAGATGCTAAGAGATAAGTACTGACAGCTGAGAGCTTTGCTCCTCTGCTTGAAATCTGCCTTACATTAGTTGTGGAAGAAAGTTCTTACCAACTGCTGGGTGGAGATCATCTGGTTCTGGGCATTTCCTCTGGATAGTTACTCTCAGGCCCTACAGGTTGTGTGCTGGAGGGTTTAGCAGGCAGGTTAAAAAGTAGTTTCAGGTTTCAAGCAGAGTAGTGCAGGTGGGGCCTGTAGCAGTGAATGCAGTGAGCTCTGGCTGCTCTTGCCCACACAAAGTGTATTTGGTGGCTGAGCAGACACTGCCAGTCTCCTGTTGTCAGTCCAACATGAAGCCCAGGAGGAGAAATTACAGAGTGATGGGTGGGAATAGTGACTGAGGGTGAACTCCCAATTTGGAAATGTTAATGCTACATCCATTATTAATAACCCCAGTGCAAAAGAAAAAATGCTTTGCTGAAAATGAAGCTGTGACACAGGAAAGTAGCAGGCAAAATTAAAATTTTATTCTTGCCATGGTCTTACAATAAAGGTTTTGTGATACACATCCAGCAATGCTGCTATAAATAGTCTCGTTATCTAATCTTCCAGCTCAGTGTATGACAGAAGATTACAAGTAAGAAAACAGTTCAGTGTAGCTTTTAGCTGTTTCCCACTGGTTCCCTTGCTCCTGCTGGAGCATTATTACTGTGTCCCTTGTAATTCATATGGAGACAACATTATTCAGAAGTACAGAATGTCACTAGGAGGAGGAGAGTTCAGAGAAAACCCAGAAGATTTATGGCATAGTTTAGATAAGGCCATGGAGGAACTGACATGAGGGAAGTAATGACAATTTGCAGTCCAGCAGCATTTCTGAGGGGGTGCTGAGAACTTCTTCATGCCAACTCCATTGGGTCAGGTACAGAGCAGAGCATGCTTTAATAAGGTGTTCTACACGCTTGATTGCAGAGGGAACCCTTTTGCTAATAAATAATCCAGACACACCCAGCTCTGGCCACATGGGTCTTGGACCTGATCCAAAACCAACACGAAGTCCTCAGAAAATTTCACAGAGGCACAGCTAGCACAGAGAAACCTTTTTTTCTTTTTGATCTTATTTCTCATGGGAGAAGGAGGAGCTAGTTGGTAGACAAGGATCTTCCTTTCCTCCCTTCTCAGTGCCTTGCTGGTAATGCAAATCCTCATTTCTGTCCCTTCCTTGGAGATTCCCCTGGCCTGTTTCACATGGGGCACCTGAAGCCATGATGAGCACTGGGTCCTGGGAAAGCTTCCCTGGAGCAGAGGCAGCCAAAAAGGACCTTCTGCATTCTGTGTGTGTGGACACAAACAAACAACCCTGTCCCACAGAGGACTGAAGATCACTTTCTGAACTGCCATGGAGTTTTCTTGACTATAGGAGGAGGCATGAAGCAGCATGACTGTTGTAGATCTGGAGCCCCATGAAACTTGAAGCATCCTCTTTTTGCTATATGATAGGGGTTAGGAAGACTTTGAGTGTTTTTTCAGACCCCAGCACAGCTCACCTGCTGCAGGGTCTCTTCCCCACCATGTGGCTTGAGGGAAACACTCTCTGTGTTGGCACTTGTCCAGCCACCTCAGTGGAGCATGGTGGTTGGCACACGTGTTCTACAGCCATGGCCAACTGCAGAAGTCTTCCTCTGTGCCTTCATCACACCTTCTCATGGAGGAGCTAAAGCAATGATAAAACTTGAGGAACTGAACTTGACCATGGCTGTTGCAGGGAGGGAGGAAAGAGCTTGTGTCATCCCTTCATCCTGAAGTAGGCTGACCTGGAGCCTGATACTGCTAGGAAATTCTTTACCGGTCCAGATTCTGGTATTCCATCTTAAATTCCCAGGCATAATCAATTACAAGTGGTGGCAGGTGAAATGCTCTCTGGCTATGGGCTTTCTTGTGCTGTAGCCTGTTCAGCAGGAAGGAGTTACCTTCTTGTGATTAGATTCTCTAGGCAGATCAAATTTTCTGTTGGAACAGAGATTTTATATATAGTAAAATGCTCCCAGGTGTGCTTTTTAGTAGTGCTTCTGGGCTAAAGCAAGGATTTATTAATAACAGGCACCCAAACCATATTATGCACTGCAGCAGAGCTGGAACAGGGTGCCTTTGCTCTGATTCAGGGAGCTGATTGAGTACAGTGACAGATGCCAAGTATTTTTGTCCTTGCCTGAGTTTATCTTTTAAATTAGAAAGTGTTAAAAGCAAGAGTTATTTTTGGAATAAACATATTAAATAGTGATGGAGAGCTCCATCTGGGTGTTGGGATTGTATTTTACTGTTACATGTTGTTGACCAAAATGCACTGCTCAGACCATCAGAACAGAAAACTGTGGGGGTAATACATGGCTCTAGATTTGCATCAGAATACTGAATCTCAGAGGGCCCAGTAACTTTGCTTATGACATTGCTTGGTACCATGAAGAACACAGTAAAATTATATTTATTGTATATTTGCAATAAATACAATACATTGTCACACAATTGTAATATTTCCTGTAAAGTTCCAGACAGCTGTCCATATTTCTACATTGATGTGTGTATGTGTGCAGGGGGGCTATTTGAATTTTATGTTTTTTATCATATTGACAAATGTCCAAACTCTAGAGAAGCTGTTAATTGCCTTGGAAACCATTGCCACCCTACCTCTTGGCTGCTCATTCTCCCTCCTACCAGTAGTCTTTTGAGCTTCTATATTTAATTTATTCTGTAACATCACCTTAAATAGCCCCTGGCCTTTATTTTTGTTTATAGCTAGTCATTTATAGTTTAAAATTATTTCTATTTTATTGTCATCTCCATAATGAGTATTTTACCATTTTATTTAGGGTAAACCAAGTAATTATTTAGCTGTTTAATCTTTCCATGGGCCATCTTGAAGCCCTTGAATGGTGACTCTTTACAGCTGAACCAAGACTCAGGATGAGGATGAACAGCTGACCCATAAACTCCAGGCAAGTTGTCGCATTTTCAGTGCCTCTGAGCCGTCTTGTGCCTCAAAAATTAATGCTACTTACAAATTGCCTTCTGCCGTGCTCCATCAAATGCTAAGATGCTGTAATTATTTATGACAGTTAAAATCTCCTGATGCATTCAAATAAAAGCCAAACATATAGGGAAAACATGTCCTGTGGAGGAAGGTTGGAGCATGAAAGATGGCTTGTTTTGACTGCAGGTCACATTGAGGGGCAAGCTTGAAATACACGTAAGAGATGGAGACCTAGATGTGCTAGATTTTTAGGGGAAACTCCATTGCTGCTGTCATTGGACTATTTTCAGGTGTTTGGATGAGTGAATGACCCAAATATAGTTTAAGCCTGTGACTATTCCATTTTAATAGCAATGCAAATACAGTAGGTGAAGGCTAAGAGCACTGCATCTAATTTAGGAGTGTTGCTTTAGCAACATCGTGCAGGATGCAAATAGTCTCCTTGGTAACACTTCCTAAGTGTCATTAGATAAGCCATGCCTATAAACACGGAAGCAGATCAGAAGGAGAGACATGCTCTTGTGCTGTGCCTTTTTATAGCCCCAGACATCATGATTAGCAGGATGGCAAGAGGAAAGAGGAAAGCTGTCCTGGGGCTTGTGGTGCTTGTGAGCGTTTGTGTTGTGGTTTGGAAAGCCACACCAATGGTGATGGGGTTTGCTGGTTTAAATAAAAACCTTTAAATAAAGGTTTTAAATAAAGGGATTTGGTTGTTCCTGCCCTGCCCAGTTGTCACAGACATATATTGTGTCTTCATGCCTCTCAAGCAGGTGCAGATTGCAGATGTTAACCCTTCCTCCCTCTAACGGCACATTTGTGTCTTGATGAGTTTTGAGTCGACAGGTTGGGAAGGGGAGAGGAAAGGAGACCCCAGAGCTTAATATGAGTGTGACTCTCCCATGTTCACCCTGGAAAGAATGTGGAGGTTGAGGTGGTGATGAAGGATCTGCTTCTGGGCTGGGATTAAGTACAGTATCTGCTCCCCTTCTGCTGATTTTGCCCTGTTTCACTGTTATTGCCAATGGATTACCCCTCCAGAACTAGATTTGGCTTTCTCTGTTGAATTCCAAAGACCTTTTCCCAGGGATCAGCAACAGAGGAGAGATGAAAGTGAGAAATGGGGGTTAATTAGTGCTCAAAACCAGGGCAGCTGTTTCTGCTGTTGGCATTGCCATATAGAAAAGGGTCATGAATTGAGGCAGAATCCCACTGGTCAATGCCTGAGGAACTCATCCAAGGAATGTGAATGCCTGATGATGTCAACTGAAGCACATGAAAGACAGTGGAAGAAGCCAAGTCCACAAGAGCATCAAAACAGGTTTTTTCTGGTTTGGGATGAAAGTCTGAAAGAACAGATGGTTTATTTTATCATGAGCTTGACCCTGTATTAGTAGAGGCAGACAACTGGTAGACTTTTGCATTTTTTTTGGAAATCCTCTGAACTGAAGCTAAACCAGACTCTTTCAGCAAAACCCCTCCTGATCTGTAAACTTCAGGTCCACCCATAAATCCATGGACTGGAGACTGGCCAGTCCAAGCAACCTCTTCATTTCAGTGGTGTGTAGCACTTTGCAGTTTAGATACATGGCAGAAGACCTACTGCAATTTTCCCCATTCTAAAAGAGAAGGGAATTCAAATATCAGTAGTTTCTTTTTGTAAGGCAAACTCAAAATAAGCAGAACAACCATCCCCCACAGCCTTTTTTTTGCTCCCTAATCCTCTTGGAATTTATCCATCTTCGTATCACTCATGTCTCGTGGTCTCTGTTGTAAATGTCAATGTTAATTAATGAGACCTTGGCCCTCTATGTAGCTGAGTAACAATCCTAGGTTTGTTTGTGAAATGGGTGCCTTTCCATCTCTCCTGGGGATGGCACTGGGGCTGTTAGCCCTGTGTGTGACAAGCTGCAAGAGGCAAAGTCTGAAACACCTCTCCACCTCTGTAGTGTCGAAAGATGCAGGTGAAGCCCTCCTAAGATAGGTGAGAGAAGTGTTTCCTAAGCCTTGTAGAGATTAAAATGAAATTTCTGGGGTTCCCTTACTGAACTATCTGCATCCCATGGATGGATGTTATCCTATCCCATGCCATCCCGTCCCTATGCTGGGCCCTGAGACCCCAGTGGAAGGCACTTGTGAGTTTTCTGCTTTGAGAAGGAGACACTGGAGTCACTGGACCACAGGATGCCATTCCAGTCCTAAGGCAAAACATTGCTGCTATCTCTGTGCAGCATAACAGCCTTCATGCAGTGGATCCTGGGACTGATGTGAAGGTGAAGTTTGGTTCTGCATACAAATTGTTCTGCAACAGTGGATCTGAGTAGCTGCTCCTCACCACCATGGTCTGTGGCTTAGTAGGACATGAGACTTTGGACAAATGACTCTGCTAAATTGTAGCTCAGCCTTCAACCTGCTCTTCCCTCTGCTGTATGCAGAATGGAGTATTTTTCTCTAGGACAGCTGTATTCCTGCCACATGTCATTTGGAGTCTTTAACCATTTGTAAGGCATAGTGTTTTAAATCAGTTTGGATAAGAAAATTATTTCTGTTGTAGAGAGAAGGGTTATAGCTCATGCTTCCTGGTGAGAATCAAAAGGCAGGAGGGCTAATTTTTTTTTATGCATGCACTCTCATGGAACTTCAAGTCTGCAAGTAAAATATATCAGGGACAAGAACAGACCTAAAGCCTCTCCTTGTCATTGCATAACACATGTCTCTGTGGCCCTTCACTGACCTCTGTTTTTGCAAAGCTAAACATTAAACTCTGTGATGATTTATACCTGATTCTAACTTGGTCTAGCTGGAGACCTGAGTGGCATTTTGTACCTAAAGCCACCATAAAATGCAAACACCATATGGGATATTAGCACTTTCTTGTTGGTCAGAGCCCAGGGTGGAGTTGAGCTGAGACTCAGTTTCCATGACAGGTATGACCACAGCAGCTCAGCCAGGTGTGCGCAGTCCTTTTTCACCTGTGGGGTTCTCAGCTGGGTACACTGGTCCTGCCCACCCCCTGCATGGTTGCTGCAGCCACACTGCAGCCTTGCTGTGAGCCAGCTCAGGCATTTCTGCACTTGCACCATAGTCTCATCCTGAGCAGCACCTCTGCACAACGCTGGCTCCTTTGCCCATTAAGCAGAAGGAGTGATGCTTTTGTATTCCTTGCCCTGCCCTTTGTATTCCCTGCAGCACTTGGGTTTTCCTTGGAGAGCCTATTCACACATGGAGCCTGCCTCTGTTCCTGGGGCTGATGTGATTGCAGAGCCCCACGGTGAGGCTGTGAGCCAGAAATCCCCCAGTCTCACCTTGTGCACCTGAGACCAGAGGGCTCGTGCCATTATACCATTGCAGACTTCCTCAAATCTGTGTTTCAATACAAGCAAGGCAGTTCTGGCTTTTCTGAGCCAGAAACTTTGTGGTTTTTTGTTTTTTTTTTTTTGTTCATAGTGGGAATCAGGAGTGCCAAACCTAGTTGTGGCTTCCTTAACCCTCAAGGAAATCCCTTCTTTTCTTTCTCAGTCAGTTCGTGCTGATGTTTTGCCATGCAGCCTTGATTAGAGGTGGGGGAGCAGTGTGGGATCACACTGTGGCTCTGAGGAGGGATGTTCAGTCCCATTGGGGCAGTGACAGACATTGCTGCCCAGCTCCTCACCTGCACTGCTCCTGTCCCCTGTGCACTGGCTGCCCTGTGTCTGCCAGCCAGGCTCCCCCAGGCAGCCACAAATGGCCAGAAGTGCTCCTTGCCCACCTCCTGGCAATGGGGGTGGTCTGTAGATGAGGATGAGTGTGTCCCCACAACAGGATGGCATCCCAGTGCCCAGTCCAGCCAAGAGGCTCTTCTCTCTAACCTGCCTGTCCCAATCTCTGGCTCTTGCTTTGCTGCCTGTTTCTGTGAAAATGCTCTGTTTTGATTTTATTCACAAAAAATTAGAACACACCACAACCAAGAATCCTTCCCAAGTAGCTGGTGCAGCCACAGGGCAGCTCTCCCTTTGACACAGAATTCCCTCATTCAGTATTCACCTCTGAGGACAGCTGACTTTTTGCCACTCTCTGCTTGCTCTGATAGGGATGCTCTCTGTTGCTTGCTGGGCTCTTCCTCTGCAGCTGGGAGCTGTTTTCACAGCATGCAGTGACCTGCCCTGTCTTGGACTGTCACCCTTCTCTGTTATTTTTATATTTTTAGTGGCCTTCCTTGTGCAATAACATGAATTATTTTTTTATTTGATAAGCATCTTCTTAGCAGAATATTAATGCATATAATTAAGATAGTATTTGGCTCTTGAATCACACTGTTCATCCTGAAATTTTCTTAATTACACAGCTGCTCCTCTAGAATGAAGCTCTCTTTGTTTAAAAGCTTAAATATGGAAAAAGGGACAAAATTTCTTCCTCCAAGGAGAAAACCTCAATTTCACATTTCTGGCTATGTTAGAATCAGTGGCTTCTCTATTTTAAGGAAGGGGAGAAATCAAGGGAATAATGATAATTTTAATCCTCTACTTGGAGTAAACCATAAATTCTCTTGATTTATTTTGTTGAGTTTTTTTTTTTTCTGCATTATTGAGGGTAAAAAGCTTGAGTAGCTTGCATTCTTTGAGTTAGTTCACATGCAATTCCTCTGGTTTTTCACTCTCTGACATCTAAGAACTCAGACATCCCTAATAGCCAGATGAAATCTATCAGATAAGGCACCTGCTTTTCACCAGCTTCCAGTTTGTGAAGCATAAACCTAGCTTTGACATGAGCTTTAACCTCTTAGTGTTACAATAACATGTTAAAAATGCCTCAGACAAGCCTATGGAGTTACTTCAGCCTTCTGCAAGGCAGCTGAGAAGTTATGTTCAATTTGCTGTCAGTTCTTCTGCTTTAAACATTGCTGCTGTAAACTATCAGCCTCTCCTGTGAGTACATTCGTGTTTGGAATGATGCAGTAAATCAGATTATAGCTGTCCTTTATTAACTGATGCACAAGATTTCAGCACTGGAGGTTTGATTCAGAGAAAATGAATGAGGATAGTTAAAGTCAAATATAAATAGAGCTCATTAAAAAACAAACAAACCAGCCTCTGTTTCATTATGTGACTCTTAATTGTACCATGAGTGTAGAAGTAGCTCTCATTAAAGTCTCCTGGCAGCCGCCTTCTCTTCATCTCCTTCTGCAAACTCGCCCACAAACTCCTAGGATTTCCTGGGGACATGAACCCAATTTGCACCTTGGAACGGACACAAAGGGACAAAGCAAACAAAAGAAGCCTGTGTGCATGTGCACTCAAGAGCACAGCCTTGCCAATCCGTCTGCATCTGTGCAGGCTACACCACTCACCTGCACCTCCAGCCCCTTTTCTACACTCTGTCAGTGTGCAGCATGGTGCTTACCTGGCTGGGCTAAGCCAGAGGAGCCCTCTGATTTCTCCTCCTCTGTCCTCTGATTTCTACTCCTCAGCTGGGCTTTGTGCTGTGGGTGCTGGTGCTGCTGTGGAGCCAGTTCCATGTTCTGCAGGCACACAGCTGCAGCGGGAACACACAGCGTGGTGGGGTCAGCATCAAACCCCAGCTGCTGGGGGAAAGCAGCCCCTCTGTGGCCCCTTGGCCACCACAGCAAAGCCTGACATTGCCTATAAAATGAAAATAAGCTCCTTATTGCTGAGTGCAGTCTGTGGGGAGCTGCTGCCATTCCCTCAGCACAGACACAAGAAGAGCTTAGAGTCTGCCTTACACACCCGCCATCCCTGTGTGGGTGGGTTTGTTCATTTCTGGTGGGTTTTTAAGTACATATGTTTTGGGGGAAGAGAAAAAACGAAAAAGCAGTGATGGAGTCAGAGCATGGAGTAAAACCAGCTTTGGTAATAAAATACAGTGTATAGCAGTCTGTGCTGAAGAAAGGGAAGGTTGCTGAATGGTACCCAGTGCTTCCAATTCAGTAATGTACCATCAACAATTAACTTTAATGAAGCTTCAGCTATTGCCTTAATGAACGGGACATGCTACCTTTCTGATATCCTGAGTGTGAAGGTACAGTGCATGGGAAAATAGTCTTGGAAAGGCTACTGGACAGTGTTTGAAAGGAAGACCTGTAGTTCTGGAAAAAGAAGCTACTTTTCAAGCAAAGTTAAAACATGTTTTATTTTAAAAAGAGTCTATTAAAGACTCTGTGAGTCTCATTACTGCTCGTGCAATAGCACAAGTGGAGACTGCAAGGGCCCTCTGGCAGTATCAGTTGCACTTTTCTCATGGTTTCCCCCTGAAGTTCAATCCCACTGTTCTCATAAACTCACTCCCAGCATTACTAGCACTGGGATCATGAGATCACGAAGTCCTTGGTATTTTGAAGCAATGCATCAGCTACTCCTGCTCCCTGCAAGCTTAACTGGTGTGATGCCTGAGTGCCCATCATAAGGGCTCCCACTGTTCCAACTTTATGTGAAAAATCATTCCAAAGTTTTGATTAATTTTAATTCATAATCACAGAGCAGTTTGGTGTGTGCAGATGGAAATCAGTAGACAAGTGCTAGTATTTTTATGTATACATATGTTTTACAAAAAGAGTTGCAGTTTACTAGAACCTGGACTGGACTGTGACTGTTTAATTACTGTTCACACAGAAGTAATTTGCAAAGTGTTAATTTCTGAAATCAATGCACTCCACTCCAATAAATATTTAATGCTTCCATCTGCCGTTTTAAAGTTAGTTACCAACCCTGCTAGATGAAGTCTGTGGAACAGTTATCTGCTGTTGACATAAAGAAGGGTTTTGAGATCCAACTTTCATGGAAACCTAGAAAAAAGCAGGTTTCCTGAACTCAGTTTTGTTCTCTTTATTAGGTTAAATATGGACAGCATTGCATATAGAGACCTGTTCACAGCAGGCAGACCAGTGTAGAATTACATCTGAATTTTACGAGGGAAAATACATTGAGTCTTCCCTCATAAGACTATGACTGCAGGTCCTAGGTTTGAATTTTGGGAGGAATCTAGTTGAAGCATTCAGTATCTTTTCCACTGGGAATAGCTTAATAAAGCAAAGGGCATGATGGCCATTCCAAGGAGCAAAGAAAAGGTGAAGCCCCTCTCCCTGACCGGACCGAGGGAGTATGTGGGGCCATGCAGGCAGCTGGGGTCCCATGGCAGGATCTCAACCTCACTCTCTGCAAAACTGGATGTGGCAAAACCTGGCTGCTTCTGGCTGTGTGACAGATTATTTAATTACTTATATTCATGGAGGATTTTGGGCTCTGTGGATGGGAATGCCCTGTGCCAATGCAAATGTCATTGCTTGTGGTACAACACAGGGCCCTCAATGATTAGTTCTGTTCTACTGTTTTTCTAGTACAATTATGTTTAATTCATGTGTTGTTTCATCAAAGTGTCTGTCACTCAGGGCTTGGCCTCATCTTCTTAAATAGCTGGATATAAAATTACAATGTGTTCCTCCACTGAGACCATATTTCCAGAATATCATCACAGCTTTATGATGACACAAGGCTTTCTGTTTAGCTCAATGGATACACTGAATCATCATTTTAAAAAATAAAAATCTCTTGAGCTTGGATCATTGGACTTGTGCCATCTGCCATACCGTTTTACTCTGAATCTCACAATAAAGAACCTGTGAGTTTAACATTTCTTGTTGGGTCAGGGTAGACCAGTAGTGTTATGGGCAATTGCAAATTGCAATGCACCAAGCAAAACAAGACTGATTTTTCAGATGCTCTTTCTTTGAGCCCTTCCCCAGCCTAGTGACAGCTTCCAGGGGTTATTTGGAAAGTAGTAGACTTGTCTGAATGACCCTTGTGTCCCTGTGGTGCCTAAAGCTCCTGGAGGAGCACTGCTGCCAGCACCAAAAGCTTTAAATATCAGATCCCAAAGTGCCCATGTGGGCTGCTGTGGGATGGGTGGAAGCCTGTGCCTGTAAATATAAATCTGTAGTTTAGATAATGGTTTTAGCAATGCATTCAAATTATTGCCCAAAGCTATTCCCTATTGTGCCCTTGCACGTGAAAAGACCAACCCAGTCTAAGCCTAATGGGACCCTAATGAAATTGTTTCCTGTAGCTTTATGCTGTGCAGCTGGATGTAATAACTCCAGCTAATGCACCAGGGACATGCAACAGCAAAGTTCTCATTGCACTTGATGAGGCTGCTGCAATAGTGGATGGACAGCTGTGGTGATGGGGAAATGTGTCAATCAATCTATAATGAAATTTCTGGATTGAAAAATTTTGCTGGATTATGGAAGAAGCTTTTGAATTGCTACTGTGATGGGCTCCCCTTGTGTAACCAGGTACTACAGTCTCTTTTTGGCTTTCATGTGGGTGGTGATGTGCCAGAAAGGAAGAAAAAAAAAGGAGCATGGGAAATAGTGTTGGAAGCATGATTTGCAGTATTGCTTTGATACAAATCCCTATATTTTATTTGAAGATGGCTTTTAAACTTTCTGGGGCAGGTGCTGAATGGTGCTCTGTGGTTTGATTAACCAGCATCTAACCTCAGGAAATCCCCAGCAGCTGTAAACAAATATTAAATTAAGCAATCTTTTGGCTAATGGCTGTTCCTCTACTGCCAGTAAAGTGATATCCTGGGAAGTTTTCTTGCTCTTTTATCCAGTTTCCTGAGGGAGCCGGGACCACTGTAGTCAGATGAAGTAAAGGGGGACAGGAACCATCTACTCTAGATTTGGACATGTGCATGGTGGTGGGGCACTCCAAAAGAGCATGAGGCACTTTCTGTCCCCATTATCTCCTTTGCAGCAATCTCTGCAGGAGAACAGTCTGAACACTGCAGAAATCTGCTTGGTAATGTGAGACAGCATGGTCTACTAGTCATAGCAGGGATTAGTGGAGATAAATCCCTGTACTTGATGTTCCCAGTTCTCCCATGCAGATATCATGGCATTTCATGTGTCTGCACCTCAAAATACCTATATGTAGGGATAAGGGAAGAAGAGACTTAGAGATGTTGTTATGGTATAATATGAACCAGAAACAAGCTGCAGGAAAGAACCAGCAGTTCCCAGTTCCTGCTGCTGTCATGTAGACCCAAATTAGTGACTCTGTGTGAATTCAAAGGAGGTTGGAGGTGGTCAGTGTTGGGTCTGCTGTGGGCCCTCATTTTACAACTGGTAGCCACTCAGGAAAATCTTTTTCACTGAAATAACAATTCCTTTTCCCCATACATCTTATTTTGAAAAGTTAGTTTTCATTTGCATCCCTGAATGGACTTGCTGTGCCATGTGATGGATCCTGAGGTGAGGGATAGGGTGGGATGGTCTGGCCAGGGAGAGAAGCCAAGCTGTGCATGTGGAAGGATTGTCTCTTGTGGCTTTGCTGAAAGTTAAACTTCTCTGGGGGGATTGTACTGAAGGCATGTCTGAACTCACAGTGTGGTTTGTCATTTGACCAGCTTGTTGCCTTAATTTGATGAGCTTTTGAATGATTCAGGGAAGATTCTCCTCCTGCTGAGACCTCTTCTGCCCTCTGTGCAAGCAGGTTCCTCCTGGAGATGACAGTGTGTGCACTGATTTGCAGGGCAGTCCCTTGCAGGTTCCTGAAGGCTAGTTTCCTAGGGGTGTGATTTTTCCTTTTTTTGAGTGATAAATATATCTGTGCATCACGGATTCAGCAGGAGGAGCCAACAAGGCAGCCATGTTGTAGTGCTTCCATCCATGTTTCGCCACCTCTGGAACCTCTCTCCCATCTTGCACAGAGGCCAGGCAAGATGCTGGGTTTGTGGAATAGTGGGATACTTGCAAGATAGTACTTTGCCTCTTCATCATCTCACAGCAGAGACTGTGCTGTCTCTGTGAACTTCAGTCTAGGAACTTGCTTCCAAAGACCATGTTAGTATTCTGCAAAGAAAACGGGACTGCTTTCTTCACTGAGTCAGCTCAAAGGACTAGTGTGGGTCGCCAATTGTAGCAAATAAAATGGCTGCTGAAAAATGTAAGCATTTAAAGAAAAACCCTTATGTTCTGTTTGAATTATTTACGTTCAAAAAATAAGTTGGTTTAAATGGGTGGGGGCTGGTTCAGGAGAGCAGTGTTATGAGAGCCAGCAGTCCCCCAAGCCTGCAGGGTGAGATCCTTGCACAGAACTTGACTCCTGTGGTTTCCTGCAGGGCAGCCAGCACAGAAAGAACCTTGTAAAAGAGAGAAGGAAAGACAAGCTGGGGAATAACAGCACTTCCATAATACTGCACTTTCTGGGTATTAGAGTAATTTTATGATACAGGAATTTAATAGTACAAATCTGGCTGATAACCGTTTCAGTAAATAATAATAAAAGAGCTGTGACAATTCAGGTCTAGCATGACTAATGTAGTGATTTTATATATCTTGAAAAGAAAAATACACCAGCACAGGAAGTTCCTTTCTGCCATTTGTCAGGTGTGCAGATGCAATTGGGTAACATTTGGGACCAGCAAACACACACCTTTGGGTCTGTTTTACGCTTTGTTAAAATACCCTATTTCTATGTCCTGAACATCTGTGCTTGATGCTTTTCAGCTTTTTCCCATCTTTAATGTGGGGATTGCCTCTCTAGCAGTCAGGGAGATAGCAGCCCAGGCAATCTGTTTCTCCTTTACTACATTAATAGCGTTTGCTAGTGTTAAGAGACCTCTGCAGCCCTGGACAGCAGTAATGGTTAGTGATTTTTTTATCTAATGACTAAGAGAAGCCAGAGATAGGTGATAAACCTGGCTTAGTATCAAGTGCTGAATGACAGGGCTTGTCTCTGAGTAGGTGGGAAATAGCAGATTCATTGCTGTGTCTTCCTGCACCTCCCCAGGCATACCTTATGGCATTAAAAGCTTGGAATTGTTTTGTTTTGGGTGGAGTTAATTGGAATGGGCTGCTGAGTTAATTGGAATCAATTGGAATAGGTGGCTAAGTTATCTCTTTCAATCTGCATATTAATGCCATCTCATCCTCTTCTTCCCTTTCCATCTCATCAGAGGGAAGAGGAGGCTGCCTGGTGGTGCTCATGTGGCAGAGGTGGGTGTTGAAACTCTTAAGACCTGGCTTCTCTCCCCTCAGTACAGTAGCTGCTGAGAAATGCTGCCTTCCACTAACACATTTGATTTATATTTGCCTCCTCTGGTTGCTGAGGTATCCCACCTCTTTTTCTTCCTGGAGAGACACTAATGTTCTTGTATGACTAGCTCAGGAAAGCTCTGCCTTTAGCAACAAGGAGATATTAGGAGCTCTGCTTTTAACTGCAAGTATGCAGTTTCTCATCCATAGCCCAGATGAATTGCCAGCTATATTTTCATTTAAATAATGCTACTTAGGACAAAGAATACAACATTAAGGCCCACTTGGCTCTCATTTACTTGGATGAGAACGGGCTCTGGCTTTCAAAGTGTTAGTAACCAGTGTTGTTGGAGTTTATCTTACAGCGAGCCAGGAGCCCCCTCTAGGATTATGGTCCATGTGCTCTGTTGCAGTGAGAAATATACAGGCTCTGCCTTGGACAATGTGTACTCTTTTTAAAATGGTCTCCTATAGATCTTTGTGATTTGCCTGTCAAGCTTTTTATGAGCTCTGTGTTTTAAGAGACAACTTTAAGTGCCCAAAAGTTCAGTTTCATTCTTCTTTTGTTTTGGTTGTTATATTTAAAGCGAAACTAAATTAATTAAAATGGCCACTTAAGTAAGGTAATGTTATTTCCAGCTTTCTAAGAAAGTGTTGGAAAGGAGAAGTGCTAACCTTTGCTAGATTTGGCAGCTACCTCGGAAACTCTATCCCTGTGTGAGAGTGCATTAAAAATAATGCTCTCTGGCAGCTCTTTTGGAGCCTGGAAGATTAAAGGTAGTAACCAGCTCTGTATCACTGATATCTTACATTAAATCAGAAATATCTTAGACTTACTACTCAAACTCATGGGGAAGAAAGCTCCTGTTCATACTTAATTTTAATGCCGTTTCAGTATTACCTGTTTTTCCTTTTCCCCCAAGCACCATGGTAAGATTTGTGCTTTCAGAAAATAGTGCAGGATGAGCCTCACTATGGCTCTCTGGTGGACAGTTCCCGTGTGTTAAGCTTGCTTGGAGCGTCTCTGCTGATGCCTGCTGCTATATTGTCTCTTCAGCTGGGACTTCAGCCAAGTTTGTAAGCAGAGACGAGGCTCAGCCTCTGAGTTTGGACCTAGCTCTTGAGTTTCCTCCTGGGGTGCCAACTGGCCAATTGTTGGATACCAACTGTACCATCTCTGCTAATGAATTATACTGTCTCAGGTGATAAAAATGGGTTTCTAAATCTAAGATACCAAAGAAAGTGGTAGCTACTATGCAGTGGGGAAAATAGATGCCCCCCAGCTGTCAGTAGAGATGTGTGCTATTGGAAAACGTCATGTTTTTTTTCCCCTTTATTTTCTTTCCCTTTTTGCATAAAGACTTATCCATTTAATGCTTATCACAGTGCAACAGTATTAGTAAACATAAGCTTGTTGATAGTTGGCATTCTGATGCTCGACTGGAGGGAAGATCTACAGCTTAAAAGGGGATTGGAATAATAAACCCCCAAGTGTAGCCTATGCTTGGGAAATAGAAATGGCTGCTGTTAGCCTGGAGGGTGTTGGGTTTTTCATGTAGCAGTGAAATAAGATCCTTGAATGAGAGCTATACAATTGTGCTGGAGCCTTGTGTCTGGGGTTGTGGCTTCTGTTCCTTTTCAGTGTGATGTGTGACCTGAAGAATTGCTTTGCTAAGGACACTGAGAGGTGGTGAATTTAGAGGTATCTTTACCTTACACGTTCTCTCTTTGATTCCCTTAAGCATAAGAATCAGTCACTTTGCCTCTGTTGCAGACAGGGTAATTTCTCTATTTTTAACTCTTTGTTATCCTAACTAGCAATGATAATTATTTAATAGTAGCATCCTCTCAAAAAGAAAAAGAAAATCCTTTGCTCACTTCGCACAAAGGTTGTACATTAAGGAAAGTTGGATGTGTGACTTTGGAGAAGAGGATGAAGGCACAAGTATTGGCTTAACAAGGCTGTGCATGCAATGATTCAGTAAAATGCGCCAAGTCTTCAGATCTTGATCCTCTTGGGATCTTCACAGGGGTTTAATATTGCTCCCTTTTCACTTGCCCAGACATCTTGCTTTGATTTCAGTGCTTTCAGCTTGAACCCCTTTCTCTGCCCTTCATATCAATGGGGGAAGGTAAGTGTTTTGTGAAGCAGAAAACACTGTAACCTCCTGAAGAATGGCACCGTGGTCTTTTCCCCTTGCCTTCCCACACAGCTGTATGTGCATGATGGTGTCAGTGCCCTCTTTTCCCACCCTCTGTCACCCCCCTGCCTGGTTAAGTACAGCACCTATGAATTGGTGACTCGCTGCAGAGCCTCTCAGCATTATAAAAACCCCACAAAACCAACTTGCAAAATAATCTATCTTTTCCACCAATTTTCTGATTTTCCTTTTAGGACTCTGGCTTTGCTTGCAGGTGGGCTGGGAAGCCCGTGGCCACCTGCAAGGGCCAGAACTGTCACGTTACTTTTGCTTCAGCAGCCTCTAGTGGGGAGAGTTAATGTGGTCACAGCCGGGGCAGGACTCCTCCTGTGCTATCACTTTGCTGGCTTTGCAGACCACCCAGAGGAACGATTTAGTGTCTGGAGTCTGAGATGAACTTTCCTTTAATCTGTGTTATAAGAGAAAGCTGACGAGTAGGAGGAAAGGCTATTTTTTTTTCCCCTAAGAGGCCAATATGTATTTTTTTCCTTTGTGTTTTTAATGTGTAGGAAATAAAACTATCTAGAGGTGAATGAGTCACTTTCATGAGTCACCAATAGTGGGAAGAGGGGATTTAATATTTGCAAATCAGAAGCAAAAAGTACAGTCTGTTCCCTGCTTGGTGTGAGAGAGAAAATAATGGACAATTTTAAAAAGCTGTTTTCTTCCCAAAAGAAGAATAAGAATGAGGTTTCAGACTCTTCAGCATCTGGGGGTAAATGGCTGCCACCACTCCTGGTGCTGTGGTCCTGCTGGTCCCTTGACTGACTGAAGCCAGAGGTACTTCTTATCTTATGGCTTTTCCAAACCTGGGGACTTCTGTCCCGCACTGCTGGTGGCTTTTTTGGTGTGACCTTGGGCATCCTTCTCCACTGCTTGTCACACAGTTTCTCCTTTATAATATGAGACCTTTGCCAGTAACTTAAAATGTATGAAGAGCCAGACTTCATGCTTTCAGCAGCCCCTTTTCTCCCCCCCAGAACAAAGACTGGGCGAACACAGGCAGGCGCAGCAGGAGGGGAGGGTGAGCAAAGGTGGGACATCATGCCCTGCCATGCTGGTAACTCTCTCAAGTGCCTGGTTGGTGGTGCCCAAGTGTGGAACCACCTGAATCTGACTGGTCTCTCCAAGGCTTGTGGGTGGTGACTCAGCCTAAGAGGAGGAGGAGGAGGATGTGCGGGGCCTTCCTCCCGTGTCCACCAGCTGTCACTGTTGCTGCACACACCCGGATGGCTGGTGCCTTCTGTCCAGCTGGGATTTACAGCTGCCCCAAAGCACTGAGCTTGTTTGGCTCATCCATGGTGCGAGAGTGTTTATTCTCATCCTAACAAACTGTTCCTAAAGCTGCAACTTTATTGCCTACTAAAAGGCTCTGTGAGAGCTCCAGAGATAATTTTAGTTCATACACATTTTTCCCCCATCTTGATTGTAACAGTTTTAGATTTTTTTTTTTTTAAGCATTGTTGCAGAACTAAAACTCCCTCAAAGTGCTTCTCTGATTAAACAATGGTTTGTAAAACTGAGGGGGTTGAGAGTAATAGTAAATTAGGAGAAGTGGTCACAGCAGGATCTGTCAGGCTTTGCCAGCATGCATGCACACACAGATACCCACATATCTGTCTCTGTGTGTGTAGGCACTCAACTTCTTCCACCTTGTATTCCATATGAGTTTGCCTTGAATTAATGAGAACTGCTTGTGCTTGTTAAAGTGAAGAAGATGGATTTTGCCTCCCCAGTGTGAAACGGCTCACAGATGGAAGTATGGAGGTGTTTGCTGAGGGCTATTCTAAAATTACTCTGAGATGCAGTGAGCATCTCTTCAAGTATTGCACTTTCACCATCTAAGCTGAAAACCACAAAATTTGATTGAGTAGGTAGGTGTAGACTGGACACCAGAAAGAATTTCTCCTCTCAGTGGTCCAACATTGGAACAGACTGCCAGGGAAGTGGTGGAATTGCCATCATTAGCAGTGTTGGATTAGATGACCATAGAGGTTTTTTCTAACCTTAATGATTCTATGAAATTAGCCTGACATTCACTCTATGGTTTAAGAGATCTTTTACCAATATTGTAATCAAGTTTTCTTGATTTCAGATACCCCAGAGCTTTACACTTGAAAGGACTGTGTGAACATGGTGTTATTTGAAGTTACTATTGATGTACTTTGTGTAGATTATGCAGCAGCAAAAAAGCCCCATCATGCTGTTTTTTTACCTGTAACCAAAATGCTTTGGATTTGAGCACCCAGTACTTACTGAACCAGGTTCTGCTATGAGAGATACAGATGTAAACTGGAAGTTCTGCTGTCCCTCAGCAGTGCTGCTTTAGACTTGCAGCAAAGAGCAGCATCTGGCCTTTAAAATGTAATTCTGGTAAAAGCAAGCACCAATCTACAATTTTCTCCATTTAGATTAGATCCTGCCTCGTGCAAACATAATCCAGAGGAGAAAGTGAGTTCCTGGCAGAGAGAGATGGAAAATCCCAGTCCCTGCATTGTGCTCACATACTTGCTGCTGTCTCCTTTCAAACCTGTATTTTCTTGTTGGTTGTCTCTCTGGAAGCTAAGCATTAAGAACACCAAATTGATGTTTTTCAATAGTTTTCTCAATTGCTGACCAGATTAGGAGCACTGAATAAAAAGGGGAGGAATCTGGGTACAGGTGTCTGTGCACAGCCAGACCAGCGTGGGATGTCTCCTGGGAAGAGCTGGGTTGAGCTTTAAATGGGTCTCTTGCATTCACATTACTGTATCAGTCTGACCTCTCCTGTGCCAGGTGGCTGCTTGGCCAGAGGGATAAAAAGCACCTTTCCCATCTGCATTTCTGCTTTTAATTTGGCAGCACAGAGGCCTGGTTTGCTGCCAGTTGAGTAGCTGTGCTCACAGCCGTGCCTGCGCCCTCCGCGTCGCTGTGTCTGTGCCATGGGCTTGGGGATAAAGAAGAGGCAATTTGTGATCAAAAAGACTGTTTCTTTCTCTAATGAGGTATTTATACATGCAGTTCAAATAAACACAACCAGAAATGGAGCGTCCTGATGTGTGCTTTGAAAATATGGCTGGACTTATGGATGTGGAAGGAGGCTGATAAGGACTTTGGGCTTTTCCAAGCTCTCTTGCTGTCTCTCCCACCTGCAGCTCACTGCTGCTACTCAGTGCTCCTCCAGACTGTTTTTAATTGTTTTCTACTGATGTGGTGACTTCTGTCTGGGTCTCCAGGGAGCCAGCAGTAACACAGGTCGTGCTCCCTGCATAGCAGCAACGGTGGAATGGATCCTTATCTGGGATGCTGCCTTGCTTTTCTGCCTGCTGCAGCCCCAGTGTTTCCCACTGGGGGGTAGGGAGCTGACAGCCCACTGCATTGGGTTTTGGGAAGAAAAAGGCTTCTCAATAGCTTAATTATGGGCTATATAATGTATTAATGGAATTGATGGAACTCAGTATTGATTTATGCAAGAGGAGCTGAGGGTGGGTTTCCTCTAAGTTTTTTTGAATGATGGGGTTTGTGCCCTTGTTGACTTGTAGGACCTTTCCTTGTTTCTCTTCTGCCTCTCTCCCTCTTTTTGTAGCTGCAAGCACTCTATTGAAATTCTGTTGCTGAATAAATGTCACATTCCAGGCAGTACTGTCTTTGTTTTCCATATTTCTTTGCCATGTTGAGGCTCATCATGTTTATCAGGTTTGAATAAACAGCCTGTGGCTGTGCAGAGATAGGGAAAAGCAAAGGAAGGGTTAAGTAGGCAATATCCAGATCCTGCCAGCTGGGATGTGAGCATATGTCCATGTGGCAGGCAGAGGTGGATTCAGTTTGCCTAGGCTGAACCTGAGTAAATAAGCTCTGTTGAGATGTGGTAATATTAGGTGGAGCTCAGTGTTGCACAAAAAGTGGTCGTACAGCTTCCATGTGGATTAGTGGTCAGACAGAGTAAGAATGCATCTGTTCGAGGGGTGCAGCCTAAAAATACTTAATTCAAGCCTTGCAGCACTAAATAGCAGTCCTGATAGTTAGAAAGACTACTGAAACCACTTAAATAGCAAGAGGGAAATGAAATTACCAGTTCTGATTTACATTCATGACAGCAGTTAAAAGAATGGATGTGGTGAAAGTTTGCTGTAAAGCAGTGAAAATTCCCTTAATCTGACATTTAATAGATCAGCTTTAAAAAAATAACAACCTGACTGTCACCCTGGCAAAAATAATGGGGAAATACAACAGAAAAACTGCTGTGGGGCCACACACTAAGCCTGGTTCACTCTGGGAGAAACTGAAGGGAGATGTGTGGTTGCACCAAAATGTGGCTCAGAGCTCACACGTGTTTACTCCTCCCCGAATCCATCCCAGAAACTCTTAAGAGAAAAGAGATAACCCGGTGCTGCGTTCACTGTGCTGCGGTTTCCAAAAGAGGCTGCTGGCCACAGGACTCCCCTTCATCTGCACTCTGGAAACAAACAATCAATTTTTCATTTTTAGTGGTTAATTCTGAAAATATGAAGGTCTGTTTAGTCTTGTCTCCCTAACATAAACCAGCCAGAACAAGGCAGCTTGAGGGGAGTTTGCAACAAGTTCCCTTATTTGGAATAACAGCCACTGGTGTAATGTGGCAGCTGTGGGACATCCCCACCCCGGTGGGGCTTGAGGGGTTGGGATATTCTTGTGATGGATCACAGGGCTGTGCTGGGGAAGCTGTGGGGGCAATGGACACGTTTGAGAAAACACAACGAGCCAGATTTGGTCCCAAGCTCTGCCTGTTACTTGCACCCAGTTTCTAGGTACAGGTTGTGATGTGAATGGGGTCTGGAAAGGTGAAATGGAGAAGAAAATAAAATCTGCATTGAGCCAAACTTTTTCATAGAACTTCCATGGCTATGATTTTCTGCTTTTCTTCTGTAGAGCATAATACTATACTACAAAGTCTTCCAGGAGGAGCTGCTGTGTCCCCAGCCAGTCAGGTGCTTGTGGACAGGTGCCACCCTAACAGGATCCTTGTGTCATGACTGTGAACAGGCTGGAGCTGTCTGGATATCTCTGGCTCTGCTCAGCACCTGCCTGTTGCTACCTTCCTTCCTCCTCCTCCTCCTCTCCACAGCTGTTCTCACCCTGCTGCTCAGGAGGATTTTGATCCTGCAGAAAGGAGCCTAGAATGGCCCTTTTGCATGTTGGATTGTCCTTAGTGACCTCTCTTTTTCTATAGTATTCAGATTTTCAGTAACTTGCTAATTGCATGAACTTATAAGTCTTTCAAATGTGCTACTTTCTGTGGCCTGAAATTACACCCCTTTTTTCTTTGGCAAAAGGGGAAATGAGTTCTCTGAGCTGCTGCTCAAGGTATGCTGGCAATTAGGGTTTAGTGAGCTGGGCTCTGCTCAAAATGTGCAATGTTCTCCATGTTTGAGGTCTGGTTTCTATACCTTTGACGACAGCAGAAAGAAAGTAAAGTGCATTTCATTTGCATACGAGTTTTAAGTTGAACTGTTCCCCTTATGCTGAACTATTAATTTACACACCCCTCTAATGCTATCTTTCTCCATTCACTGGTGGTACAAGAGCTTCCTTTAGCTCAGCTGCTGCTGGTGAGAGTCCTTCCTTCCTTCCTTCCTTCCTTCCCTCCCTGTTAAAATAACTTTATTTGTTGGAAATCCATTGCACACTTGTTCTATGGCAGATACTAAGCACATTTAGAATATGGTAGTACTTGGATATGCATTCATCACTGAAAGAGACTGTTTTATTTTTATTTGTTCAGTAAAGCATCAAGTTCAGATCTCAGACAAATTCTGTTTCCTCACAACATTTTTTTCAGTATAAATAAACTTGGTTTTAATACAGCTGTCTAATAAATTTGCTCATGAATTTGAGAGGTAAACTTGCTCTATAGGTAGATATTTATCATTTCATAGTTTTCTAACCAAACTTCCATAAATGGTGTTTTAAGCACTGTCTAAATTATTTCCATGCCATCTCAAATGTTTCAGGGACTGTTTTCAAATCCTAATGATGATTTTAAGACAATGGAAATCTGCCTTGCCATGAATAAATGTTTCCTTTTCATGCAGCTTTTTAAAAAAGTCATTGTAATAACTTGTATTCCTGCTCAAGGTGTTTTATAAAATCTCCTGCTAGTTCAGCAATCCACCCCTATCTAACAAAACTTTTAAGTGTGTATTTGAATTATACCTGCTACAAGAGAATGAATCCAAGTTCACATATCAGGAACAGGAAAAGATCCAGAAGGATCTACTCCCTGGCCCTTGAACTATAGTAGAAGATCTCAAGACATTCCTGTGGGTCCTGCAGCTGCCTGTCCAGGGTTTTAGCCACACAGTCATCCCAAGATTTCTTCTAGGATGAATTAAGATGGAATTGGAGGGGCCAGAACACATCTGATACACTCAGCACTGTCTGTTCAGCATTTGTTGAATCAGTAAGTTTTGGAGGAACTGCTGCGATTAGCTCATGTTCTGTGCTTGAGGGACGGAGCAACGTGGGAGTTGTCCTGGCTCCAGGGACAGAGGCAGCGGGGTGCTTCTAAGAGCTCCTCAGTCCTGTTCATACTGCATCATCCCACACTATTTTTGAGCAGCCAAGCCCTTTGCTTTTGCCTGCTTACTCAGATGGGTGGGATGAGATTTTGTACATTTGCTCTTTTTTCCTAATATTTTCCTTACTAGCACTTGGTCTTAACTGACAATCAGAACCACAAAAGTTTATTCTCCCATTCCACCCACCTTTTCCTTTAAAATTCCCACTTTTAGAGTGAGAAATAGTTACAAATGCCTTCAAATTGCATTGCTCTCTCTGTAAACAAAGAGCTAACATCTGGCATATTTTGAAGTTGCTTTATTGAATCTTGATGGTTCCTGTAAATAGGCTCTGTGTCTGTCATAGCTCAGCAGCGGTGAATAGATGGATCCCTTCCTGCATAGACTGAGGGGGACAGGCTCTTCCTTCCCCTGTGGTGGCCACAGGCTGGAGGGGTGATGCCCTCAGGGCTGGTCCAGTGAAACAGATATGTTTCTGTCCGATTTCGGGGTTAAGATGACCCCGAAACCTGGAAAAGTCTTTCTTCCCAGCCTGAGCCTTGATGAAGGAGTCAGGAGACGTAGTTTGTGCTTCCCAAGGTTGTTTATTTTCTTCTTATCTATAACATTCTCTCTCTGTCCCGCGAGCTCCTCTCAGCAGATGGGACACGAGGTTCTGCCTGTCCCTGTGGGCTGGTACTGACATTATATACTACAAATTACGTGTGCTATGTTTACAATCCCATACCAATAGTTATCACCTATGTTGGACAGTGAGTGCCTACTCTAACCCAATAGAAAAGTGCCACCGTCACAGTGAAACATGGAGAACATGAAGAAGAAGAAGAAGAAGAAGACATGCCCAAATCCCTCCATCTTGTCCCTTAAACCCCAATCCTAAAATCCCCTAAACTCTACTTTTCTCATCCTATAACAAATCCATTACTATTCTACTTAAATCCTTGTGGCCTGTAATTCTTCTCTCAGAGTTGGCAGCCTTTCCCATGGGCTGAGATCAAAGGCACAGATGCCATTGGCTCCCTGCCATTGTCTCGAGCAATCCAGGACAGCCAGAGGGATGTCCTGGACTCCCACATGTTTCCACAAGAGTGAGAGGGTGCACACACACTCACAAGTACCTTGGTGCTACGATGTTGGTTGGAATCACAGAATCGCAGTGGATCGTAAGATGGATAAACATAGATTAAGAGACAAAGTGCTGTTAGAGTTTAGGAATGAATCAGTTTTTGGGTGAAACCTTGTGTTGGTAGACTCAAATGTAGATCGACATGAAGATCAAAGTATCTTTTCCAGATTTAAAGGTTCCATTTTCCTTTTTTTTCCTTTTTTTTTTTCTTCTATTCCTAGCTAGTGTAGTGTGAAACTCTAGATAGTTTTGAGTGTGAGCCAGGTGTTGAAGTAAAAAAGTTTTAAAAATTGGGAAATAATCTGCAGAATTTCCCCCATTGCTGTATAGCTGGGAAAAACCTCAAAAGCTTCAAGCACGATGGTGTAGAAATCTTCTTTGTACAACTGGAAATCCAAAGACAGCCAATGGCAGAGAACTGGGAGCCTGAACAATGGCTTTTAACACCAAGGTGATGTCAGCTCCTTACTCCACGTAGCAACCACCTAATTAATTGCTGCTGTTGGGTTTAAGATCACATTTCCTGCCTCCCTTATTGCTAAATATGGCCTTAAAAATCATTAACAGAGGCTATTTTCACATCTTTCTGCTGAGGTGAAAAGTGTTGTCCCTAATTTAAAGGCAGAGGGAGGTGAAATGATTTGTCAGGGATCATAGAGGAGGGTTAGTAGGGTCAGGAATTGATCCCAGGTATCCTAAGATCTCACTTTTTTGTTACACTGCGGAAAGCAAATTTTCTGCACTTACTGCAGGAACTGACAGAAAAAAAAAATGTTTTTTTAAGCTACATTATAAACACAATTCCTTTTCAATATGTGTTCGTGCATATCCTCTGACAAACTATGACTGAAATTTATTATGAAGGGCTGTAATTCTTGCACATCAGAGGGGGAGAAATGAAATATTTAACTTAATGTCTATAGCATATTCCATATTTTCCTTGCTTTTGGTTACATTTTTGCGAGGCGAACTATGAATTCCCTTGCCTATTAATAATTTATTGTTACTGGAACATAATAATGTAGAATGCAGTTCGTCCAGGAAAAAGCTTCAACAGGGAGTGAGTCATTGATGGTAATAAACTTCCGTTCCTCTCAATAGACCATAGGACTGTTTAGAAAAAATGTTTTTGCCATGATTCCTGAGTTGCTTGTGCTCTGTACAGCAGCTGGTAGAGATAAAACTGAAGGGAGCTGGGCAGACTCCCTGTCTCCCCTCTATTACTATAGCATGTTTCTGAATCATACACAAAAAATGTTTTGGTATGTAAAAGTGACTTCAGAAAAGCAACTCTGACTTAGAAAACAGCCAGCAGTGAGCAAGGATACATTCCCAGAGCGTGATCTTGAGTGTGATATCTACCATATCTATGGTGCTGAGGGGGTTAGCAATGCATGGCTGTGCAGTGCTGAGCTCTCCAGCATTACCCTTCTGTGAAAAGTGTTATCTGCTAGGAGCCCTGGGGCCTTCAGGAGGCAAATCTGAGCTGAATCTGATAGTATTTCACAGCTACTTGGTTTGGGGTGCATCTTTGCGTGTTGCTGTCTGTTAACCTCCATCTTGCTTGGTGTGCAAGATCTCAGTTGCAAAGGACTGGTCTTCCTGTTTGATGGAACACATCAGGAATGTTCCCTGCTCTGCTGGATCCAGGTCCTCAGGAGCAAGTGCCCCATTTGGGTCCAGGAGAGTAAATTGCATTTCTGGCCATGATCTTTTGCTCTTCCCATGAAAAGGCAGTATGATTAGTGACCAGATAGATAATAAACACCTTTTAAGGATGTTGGCTCTATTAAAAATGGCATTGGTGGGGTCATGAAGGGCATAAGCATTCCCCAGTCAGAGAATAGTTTCTCTAGCATGGATTTTCAATATATGATATGAAGGGTTAAATGCTTTTAACATAATTTCTAGCCTTCTTGCATCAGAGTCCTTTCAAGGCTCCTGGTCCTCCAAAATGCTACTGTGTCCACAGGGGAGGATGCATCGTGGTGTTGCTTTCTGGGAGCTGTGTTGTTTTCAAGAACTGAGCATATAACTGTGAGGGACAGATTCTGTACAGCTCATTAGATGATGTATTTGGTATTTTGTGTCTGTGCACAAGCTGCCAGACATGTAAACACGATGGGCAAAGGTTTTGCAACCTAGGCCTGAGTTGAAGGGAAGGAGTTGATGTAGCTGCCATGTGAATTGTAGGGCTATGGCTGGACAGCCACTTTTGTAGCCCAGTGCAAATGGGAAGCTATATTACATAAACAGTAAATGAATCCAGCTTTGTCTGAATAATGCTTTTATTTCTTGTATTTTTCATATGGTGGCTTTAGTTGACAGATTTTGTGATTCTGTTATCCTTGAGGACATGTTTTTGTTGTAAACCCTGCAGTTGGGTGATTTTGGGTTCTGTGGTGTTATCTGTAACGCTACCTATTGCAGTGCTTATACAAGATTTTCCCCTTTTTTCAGTACAGCAGTAAGCCTTTTTTTTTTTTTCAGGAGTTAATAAGGTGTTATGAACTACCTGATCATTTTTATCAGTGTTTAACAGATTTCCAAATCTTCTTTCATTAGAAGCCTCAGTAGATTTCACAAATTTTCAAAATGGTTTGCCTTTGTGTTCCTCCCAAGTGCAGCACTGCTTGTGCAGCGGTGCCCAGCAGCAGCACCGTGGCTGGGTATGCAGCGTGCCCCAGGTGAACAGCACACAGACAGGCTGTGCAGCTTCCTCACTGTCATATCTCACCTACAGGGAAGCTGAAGGACCTATCCTGATCAAACATCTTTGGGTTTATATCTCCTCTGCTGAAAGTAAGAAGTTCTCTTTGAAACAATGTGACAGTATCATGAGACTGATGAAGCCTCACAAAAAGAACCACTTCCTTCTCACCTTCAACAACCAAAGGCTTTTCAGTTTCACATTAAGCTCCTAGCCTACTGTTAGGGATTTGAACATCTTGCATGTACCTATGTACTTGGCTTCTGCTATTTACTAGAAGACACAGTCTGTATACTGTGCATCTCATGCAGGTCAAGGTCATAGGCAGACTTCTTGCCTCTCAGTACAGAAGGTACCCTCCTAAATATTTGGTGCTGCCCACTTCAGGCTCCATCATACCTGTTGTGCTCTGCATCTTTGTTCTGCCCATTAGTATGTGCAGGAAAGCAAATTGTGCACACATAAAAAAAGAGGTGTTTGCATTCACAAAAAGGGTGTTCATGTGTTGCACTGCATGCCCTCTCAAGTGCTTCCTCAGTTGTAGAAACACTTGACAGATTTCAACAAAACTGCTTTATTGATGAGATCCCCAGAGACATGCAAATCCCACCTCCAGTGCAGAGCTGGGCATTCTGGCATTTTCTTTATTCAAACTCCAACTGCTGAAGACTTGGAGGTGTTGAGTTTAGTGCTGTGCTGCTGCAAGGAGCCTTGTCAGCTCATTGGAGCAAATGGGGCTGATGGGGAGGTTGCAGAGGTCAGAGCAGAGCTGGAACACATTCTCCCTGAAGCTCCCAACATCAGCTCAGTGCAGTTCTGGGTGCTGCAGGGGAGTGATGATGCTGCTGCTGCTGCTCACTGAAGTAGGTATCACTTGGGAACTGCTCTGTACCTTACACATGCCTCACCACACTGCCTGCTTTTCCTCTCTTCTTGTGACCTGGAGCAGGATGGTCTATGTGTGCTCTGTGGTGGTGCTGATAAACAGTTTTGTGGGTGTTAAGATATTCTTCAGTGCTTGCATTTACCCATGATGTAGCCAGAAGGGAATGGGCAGAAGGTAAAAGATAATGGAACACACTTTTTTTGGGCACCTGGATGGCTGCTGGATTGATGGGTGGAAAGCATTGTGCTGTGGGTACAGGGCATGCAGTGTGCAAGTGTGAATTGCAAGTGCAGAGATACCCTCTTTCCCCTGGGTATGTGCTTCATCCACAGGCAGTGTTGATGCAGGGTTATCACAGACTCCTGACCAGCTGTAGCAAGCTTGCAAAAACCCCAGGAAATTTGATGCCAGTTCTGGATAGTCTCATGAATCTTAAAACCCTTGAAATCTGTGTGAATAATCTCTAAAGAAAATAAATGCAGAGTGCTGCAGGGAAGGATGGCTGGATGCTGGCTGTCTGCTGTCCCCAGGTCTTGCTGGCTGCTACATTCAGCTGCCCTTGTAACCCAACAATGATCCCTGTTCCTATGAGATGCTCTCCTTCCCTGGTCCTTGCTGATCATACTCTGCAATGACTCAGTTTTTCATACTGACCTTTTTCTACTTGTATCAAATTTATTTTTCATTATTGTTAATATTTTTCAAATGGACAGGTTTCCTTTCCCCATGGAATTTATTTATTAGGGGTCTTTCCTTTAGAATGTACCAAATTTGCATCCTTGAAGTCTGCTTGCCCTCTGCTGTCTTCTGCAGCTTTCCTATTGCCTCTTCTTTATTTATTAAGTCTTCCTAGTGATTGCATTTCCTAATTAGTGTGTTCTCTCATTTCACTTAGTGTGCTGTGTCTCTCTTTGGGTGATGTGACTGGATGTGCATCTGTCCATCAAGTGATCCTATGGCTACCTTGACTAACTTCCTCCCAAACACAGAGTCATCTGTTCCATAGAGTCTAATTACTGGAATTATCCTGAATATCCTCATGGCTCCTGGTTTCTTCCTGTCAGCTCAGCTACTTATATCTATTAATGGACTTGACTGATGGAATGTGCACTGCTCTCAGTCAGCTTTTAAAACAATTCTTGACTATTAACTTGTTTAATAATTCTATCAAATTATTTTCACCCACTTTTCATATAACTTTGAATTTTAGAAGATTTCATTGATTTTATGAAACCAGTCTCTTTTTGAGAAATTTTTTTATATAGCTGTCACTTTCTGACATCTGGTAAAATATATCCATCATCACTCATATTTTTCCATTAATTCTCTTTCCCAGCTAATTTTGCTTGTAATTGCTTTCCTTTTTGTGTCTTGGGTCTTTTTCTCATATGTATTATTCTGTAATTACTGTTTTGAACCTACTATATTTCACATGCCAAATTCAATCAAGTTGAGGAACTGGAGCACCTGGCTGCTACTATTTTTATTCTTTAACTCATATGTGTGGAGATGAGATCTGGTGAGGCATTTCTCCCCTTATTGGAGACCTCAGGTGAATGCTCAAATTACAGCTGAGCTTCAATTAAACACTTGGGTCTTAGGAGATGTGGACAGGAGCCCATCTGTGCTGGCATTGCTGGGTCAGGCACTCCCTGCTGTGGCTCAGTGTTCCCCAAGCAGCTGCCAGGCTGGCAGCCAGCCCCAGTGGGACACTCCTTGTTGTCCTTACTGGAATCTGTCCTGCAAAAGTATTTGCTCTGTCTTGTCCCCACTTGGCTTCTCAAGCTGATAGCATCCAAGATCCTCACTGTGGGTGTGAGGAGCCAAGCACTTGGCTGGTGTTTTCCTTGCTGCTGTACCAGGATGCTGATCTTACAGCATTAGGGTAATTCAGAAATAGCCAGTGAGCTCCTTTATGTTCTGCTTCTTCTCCAGCAGAGTCTTAAAATGTTTGGGTTATTTGGTGAAGTAGCCTACTTGTCACGATCTCTCTGTATTGATTATCCTTTGTGTGATAAATAAGATGCACTTAGGGCAGGCTCTTGGTGTGGTGATGCTTCTGAAATGAGTATTGCTAACAAACCTTCTCTCAGGGGTAGATTCACCTCCATGAGAGGAGAAGCTGTAGTGTTTTACTGCACATTTCAGCAGATTGAGAGCTTGGACATCACCAGTTAGTGTGGCTCACTTGCTAGGGGGTAATTAGTTAAGTAACTGGTTATGTGTACATGTCTGTCTTCAATCCTTTAACTGGATCAATGACTTGACCTAGCAGAGCAATTCCTAATTCCTTTATGAAACTTTACTGAGAGCCTGGACTCCCTGCAATCCAAGAGGCTGCTACTTTTTCATTAGTGGCTCTCCAGGAAGGCAGCTAAGAGCAGCCTTTAGAATTGGTGTCAAGAGTGAGTTGAAGGAATATTTTTCTTATTTGAGCTGAAATAAGTCCTTTTAAAAACAATGAGTTGGCCAGAGAAAAATCTCTCAATCAAGTACCTGCATGACCCCTCTGCCTATGGTATTTATCTTGCCTGAGCAGATGAGCTCTAAAACAAAGATATGAGGTATGACTGCTGGAGACTTAAATGAGGTGATTTTTTTGAAATACATTAAAAGAAAGGATATAACTAACAACTGTATCAAATAAGATTATCTGAAAAATGCTTCTGTGTGTAGTTTTTCTAGTAGCTTTCTATCTGAGGCAGGCTTAAATTCATACAATTGTTTGAAGGGATTCACTTCATTTGAGTGAAATCTGCAGAAAGGTAAGTGCACTGTCTGTTGTACTAGCAGACCAGACTCAGAAGGATTTTACCTACTGGAATCCCAAAACAATCTTAAAGATTAAGTGGTCATTTGAAATTGTCAGGTGTGACTCAATGGCAACAGCACAATACTGTTCTTGGACAGAAGAATTCGAGGGTGCAGATAAATATTAGTGCAGTGGGGGTCTGGGAGACAAACTCGTGAGAAATGATGTAATTTTGTTGCAAAAGAGTGAAATTTTATGGTCAGGGGAGCTGGCTGAAGCCCCACAGCTGGAGTGGGGGAGGGATTCCCCTCAGTGATGGGGATAACATGTTCAGTTTTGGTCAGCATGCTTTGAGAAGGGTGTGGAAACACTTGATAGAGCCCAAAAGAGATGAACAAGAACTATGAGGCAGAGGGAGCTGTTTCTGATTATAAAGCTGTAGAAAGAAGTGGATTAATTTCCTTTGGGGAGGTGAAGGGGGGTGAAGTCTTTGCTGGAGAAAGCTGTGAGAAAGGGCAGAGCAATCCCCAATCCTTCAGCAGCAGGGAAGGGGCAACCACCTTCAGGGGAATATTTCAGTCAAATATTTTGGAAAAGACTTCTGGAGGTGGAAGAGCAGGTAAGCACTAGGACTCGTTACTGCAAAAGAAACCTGTTTCACGGGAGGTTTTGTTAACAAGTCAGACCCCACACACACCAGGTCCAGTTCCTCACTCCACTTTGTGCTCTATTCATGCTGCAGCTCACTCTGTCCCTGCTTCCTCTCATCCATCCCTGTGTGCTCTGTGCATCCAGGATGGTTGTATTGATGATCCCAGGCTGAGTCCTGGCAGAGGAAATCCATTGATAATCCATGCAACAGCAGTGGCACTGGTGGGACCAGCAAGAGTACAATGGTTAGACCCTGATCTGGTGGGACCACCTTGGGAGTGAAAGGGTGCTCAATCCTGTGGAAGAGTGTTATATTATAGGATTAGGGTTGATTTGCTTAGGGGTCAAATGGGCAATCCTGGATTTCTTTTAGGAAGCCATAGCTTAAATCTAAATTACAAGTCTATTTATAAAATCTAAAAAGTGAAAAAAACCCCACCTCTATTTGTAAAATCAATAAAAGCAATTTATAGGCACCTTGATAATCTTATCTCTTGCCAATGGAAAGGAGGAAAAATCAAGGTGGCTGGTCTGCATGTATCTTAGAGTTCAAAAAGCTAAGAATAGTAGGCAGGTTTTAGGTCTTGCCTTAGGGAATTTCCTTTCCTTTCCTCTTCCTTTTAGAAGTACCATTTTATACATCTGCACATTTGACATAACAAAGATTTTTCTGTCTCTGATATAAGAAGTATATTGGGAATATCACTTGGGAGCTTTAATGCTTCACTCCTTTAAACTGCTAAATAATTGGTTAAATTTTCACAAACTTTGATCAATTTTTGAGTCCTCCTAAACCCTCTCTGAAGCCTCAGGAGTCTGACTGCTCAGTGATACCCAGCTTGCTGTGAATATCCAGCCTTTGAAAACCAGTCCTATTTGTTTACTTGCTCCCTGTGATGCTGCTTAGTATTATGGGATGGATGAGCTCTGAATGCATCTGATCTGGTGCTCACCCTCCACCTGTATCCAACCTCCAGTTCTTCACAAGTGTCTGCATTGCATGGCAGGATCCTGTATTAGGAGGAGTTGTCAGGACAGAGCAGAAACGAGCTTTGTGAGAGCAGATAAGAACAACTTGCACTGGAGCAGCAGATGTGACTGTTGTTTTGTGCAAGTAGATGATTCCCTAATCCTCTTAAGGACAGCCTGGGCAAAATCCCCTTTGTGACATTAGGCACAGCTCTGGGCCAGGTGGCCCCAGCTTCTGTCGCTGCTTTGCTCTGAGGAATCTCTGTGCTGCTGCAAAGCTGCACAAACAGCCTCTCTGCCAGGTGTGGGGCACAGCCCTGGGGACAGCCAGCACCAGGCACTCTGACACCTTTGGACAAGGGCACCTAAGCAGTCCTGGGGGGCTTTAGGGCCTCGGAGTCTGTGGGTGTTACCACAGCATGCTAGAAATGCTCTTTCTAGCAGTCATGTATGTAAGAGGGTGGTAAAATATTTGGCCAAAATAAAAAGGGATGACTGTGAGGTGATGGAGGAACGGGATAGTATAGGAAAAGCTTAATGGTGTGAGGTAAGCTGGCACAAGGAATATCTTAGAGCTCCCTCTGGCTTTTTCCAGGGAAAGCCACTCTTTTCACTGATATGTCTGGCCTGTGTAGCTGCAAGGAAAATATTTCCTCGTGGTTGGATTGTGATTAGGATGGTGATGGAGAGTGACCAGGAGGTGGAATGGAGGTCTGACACCTGCTATAATTTCCCTGCTATGTCTTAGACTTTCTATGTGACCTTGGACAAAATATTTTATCCTGGAGCATGGAAGGGACTCCAACACTGTACAGAGTCTGAAAAAAGGACTTGGAAACATTGTCATTTTTCCCACTTGCCTTAGTTAATATTCATTGTACAAGTCAGTAGTGGTCCTTTAAAAAGAGTTATTGCCCATTAATAAATAATTTTATGATTTCATGCTTAATAAAACATACCCTCATCAGAACTCAAAACCTAAGCCCCATCCCATTGCTTTCCTTCTTGGTGCCCTTCAGTAGCTTCTTCCCTCCCACATTTCTTTGTATCACACTCAGCCACCAAAATCTTGCACTTGCCTCCCGCTTATTTGGTGCTACAGGGAGTGATGAGACCCACTATGAATGCCATATGCCGCCTTTGTATTTTTAGCATAACTCTGAAATTACTGTGAAGACAAATGGCTTTCAGATTGTTGTTTTCCTTTCAGTTTGGTGGACACCACTATTTTTGTCCTTGCTTTAACTAGCCAAAGAATTTTGGTAAGCCAAGATTCATCTTTGGAATGACACAAAATATATTGTGGGACATTAAAGCTGTTAAGTTCTCTGGATTTTGGTGAAGATAATTCTGGAGGGTGCAATTCTGAGGTTTTTACTTGGGCAGATCTCCCGCTGACTCCTCCAAGACTACCATGTTAAAGTCATCAAGAGGAGATCATATCAAGAGGATACAAGACTGTATGTGGTATGTTTCTGTAACATACTTTTGTGTGTCCAGAGCAACTGGTATTAGCTTTATTTCTATGTTTTCTGAATTATTTTTGATTTCTTCACCACTCTTGCTTATCTGTTGTAAAAACACCCTTCCTGACATGAGAAAGGAGACAAAAATTTCTGGGCTTGCTTCCTTTGTAAGAGATGGTGATGGCAGTGTCTCAAGTTGCTGGTAGCAACAACTTCCTTAGGGGGGGGGAGGAAGATAACAATTTGTCCAATAAAACTCAACATTCCTTCTGTGGTGACACACAGCACCCTCACTTAGTCCTTGTGACTCAAGATTCAATTTATGTAGAGCTGGCACACTGCAAGCATTTCTAGGCTGGAAGGTGTTCAACATCTTAGTGTCAGTCAACTACTGAGTCTCTTCTACAGATTATATGAATAATGTGTAAAATGTAAGATGTGTCACTTCTCAAAACAGTTTTCAGATAGAGGCCGTGATTTTCTTGCTCTTTTGTGAGTTTAAAGAAACTTAAGACATTTCAAAAGAGCTTCTTACTTAAGTTTCCTAACAGTCTGCTGAAAGTCTGGTGTCAGCCATGGAAACCCAACTCCATGGATCAGTCATGTAAGCAGGAACAAGCTGCTTGGGATTTTTCTCTCTTCATATCTTCCCTCAATGAAACTTCTGTTTGCAAAAAGAAGAAGGAAAGGAGTCTGAGGCCTGAGCTTTCAGATGTTGAAACAAACACTTGACCTGAAATTTAGCCACTCTAGGACCTATTCCTGGCTCAGCTCCTGCCTTTGAGGAGCTCCAGTCTTTGTGGGCTTGAGTGATTTCATGAATAGGTAAAAAGATGATAAGAAACAAAAAGAAGTATTTCCATTAAATTAACTTTGCCAAGCTGTAAGGATGGAACTGTTACAGCATTACATACTTATTTTTGGCTTCAGTAGAGCTACTCTGCCTTTCCACTGATACAGAGAAGATCTGAATCTGTCCTCTTGGCTGCTCCAGTTCAGCAATCGATTCTAAATCAGCCTTGCTATCCAAACATGTAGAATTAAAGATTTGTTACTAATTCTATAGCTGTAATTCTTGACAATTTTTCTTCCTAGTTTAGTCAAAATCCTTCTGACATTTAGCAGATTGACGTTCTCTTAGCATCTCCACAACAATCTGTCCAGTTTGTTTAAGAAGACAACATTTTTGGAAGAAACTGCAGCATCTCTGCTGGAAACTCAAGTACCTGGCAAGAAACACTTGAGATACTTGTTGAGCTGGCCAAATTCTGCTGTTCTGCTTAGTGATGGGTAGTTGTGTGATCTCATGCGTCTTTGGCTGTCTAGGGTTCACCTTTTATTTTCTTCTAGAAGGCTCAGGAAAAAGCAGTGTGGAGTTACAGAGCACTGCAAGAGCCCTGTTGCCCTGGGTGGTTCATTCTCTGCAGTGCTGACTGCTCTCTGTGGTGAGAGGTGATTGATGCCAGCATGACAGACACGTGGTCGTGTTTCCAGTGTGTTTGCACATTTCCTCATTCCCACGGGATACTGACTGCTTGCCAGTCAGACATTGTCATCAACACTCAGTGAATATCTCACCCACCTCAGGGAAGATACAAAGTGCTGGATGATGGTTCCTGTTCCCATAGGTCTGGGGAAGGATGGGGTGGGGGGAAATGTTTCCATATTAGAGTTGTCACTTTATATTTTAAGGGTCTACCTAGTTAAGAACTAAACCTGTCCTAGGCTAAGGACACAGGATCTGTTTCCTCTCAAACCAAATGACTGAAAGGCAGTCATCACTCTGAAAATAAATATGGTTGAACTATTTAACCCATGGTTGGAGGCTCCCAACTTCTACCTAGGGACTGTATTTTTTCAGCCACCTGAGTTGCAATCTCTACAGCTGCCCAACAGTGCTCCAAGAGGCCCCAAGCACTCTTCCTTCTAATACCTGAGTAGCTTTGCCCTGCACTTAAAATTTATTTCCACCAGTTAGTGGTGATGTGATCTGTCAAAAAGCCTTGAATGTGAAAACACCTTGAAGTGTGTAAAATTTTTTTCAAGATAATTTTTCATTTGTTTTTTGTGGGCTGACACTCTTCCAGGTGTTTACACTCAATGCATTTCACATTTCACAGAGATCCTGCTGATCCCCACTGGTGCCCCTGCAGATCAAGATGGGGATGAATACATGATGTGTGCTGTTTAGCAGGCTTAGCTTTTTTTGGTTGTTCATTATTTATTGCTGTAGTTTGGGTGACTGCAGGCATTGATCCATCTTATTGGGCAGATAGTTATCTTGCAGGATCAGCTGTGCTCATTGCAGGCAAAGTGAATTGCAAGTCTATTTTTTACATAATCAACTGCTGAGCAACAGTCCCACTGACAGGTACTGAATTCCAGGTTAGCCACATTGAATATGCAGTATTTTTGCTACAGTCTTTTTTGGTCTTTAGTGAAACATACTGAGGACTTGTTCAAGCAGTTGGTAACACCCAAGGGTTGCTCAGAGTTCAGCCTTTTAGCAGATACTTACCTTATCTGTACTTGTCCCTATTGGAAGATCACTGTTTATTCTCATTTTGAGCTCCATGATTTGGATAGCTTTTATACATTGCTCATTATAAAATATACTTAGTGTGTTTCCATTTGGCCTGGATTCTTCCCTCTTTAAAAGCTTATTCCAGGATTTGTTCACTATCTCTGTTTCATATTCAACTGTCCCTTTTATAACCTTGGTGAGAATTTACAAATAATTTCAAGCCTTGTGTCCAGTTTCAGTTTGCATCCCCCTGCACAGACTGCTGTAGATACAGCAGTTAAAGCAGTGATGTTGAAAAGTGGTGATAGACTTGGTTGCAGAGGCAACTTACTGACAATCTGGCCACTGCCTATATTTTAGAATGACAGTGGAGAAAACATGACAGCTGTGCTGAGCCAGAGCATCAGTGATATCACAGTAGCAATCAATAGCTCTCAACAAAATATTTACTGACGGATCCACACTTGTCAAAACCTTGGGGTAAAAAAAAGGCTGAAATAGATAAAGAAGTCCTTTCCCTCTTGCCTGGGGCTTTTTTGACTTCATCTAAAAGATAAGTTCTTGTTTAATCTTGGTGAAGAGTGCATGTGACTTGCTTAGGTGTTGCTCACTCTGCCTGTTGCTTTGCTGTCTAAGAGGACATCTATTAAGTAGTACTCTGGCAGAAACTTACACTCTTTTATATAGTACTTGTCATTTGAAGATCTTCAAATCTGTCCAAAGTGGAGAAAATTTATAAACTTTACCTTGTAAATTTAGAAACTAGGAACAGACAGACAGGGTCAGAAAACCATTGCCAGCAATGGAAATAGAACCCAGCTTTTTGAGTTGTAGTTTCTGATCTTGCTAAAAACTAGATAGCAAGTGGGGAAAGGAAAATGATTCTTAATTTCCTTCTGAACCGATCTTCTGTGGCAGTTCAGTTGCTAGGCTGCCATGGTCTCATATTTACCCATGCAAAATAACAATATAAAGCTGTTTGCAGAGTGTAACCCAAACCATTGCTTTGCATACAGGGGCAGTAAAGCATTGCACAGCTTAGGAGTGTCCGTGCATGCTCTGGGGAGGGCTGGGTTATGTGGGCCAGTGCTGTCCTGTAATGCAGCTCCAGCTATGGAACTGGGTCCAAAAAGAATGGAGATTATTTAATTTACCCATAACAATGTAGAGAGCCTGGCAAAATGATGCCTTCATCTTGCTTTGACCCAAGATATTGCTGAAATATAAATAGTATAATAATGTATTTTAGATGCAAAGGCAGTGAACTTGTAAGAAGCAAATGGAAAATCCTAACACACTGCAGCATCCAGTGAACCTGCTATGCTGTCTTGCTTCCACAAGCTATTCACACATACTGTTTCACTCACTGTTAGGAAGTAAGGAAGCCCTTTCAAACCTAATTTGCAATCGAGTAGAAGAAAAAAATAGTTATTTGTGCAGAATAGCTTCAGAGACTGTATTCTATACGCATCTGGCTTGGAGAACATTAGTGCTGCTTTTAAAAACATCAGATACTGTCTTACTGCATGAGGTAGTATCTCACTGCGAAAGACACTCTCCTAAATTCCAGCAGTCCACTGTTAGAGAAAATGAAATTAATTTTTCATTCTTGTCTCTGGTGTAGTCATCTCCTCGCTGTGAATCACAATTCACATTGCTAGAGAAGGCTGGAACAGAACGAACATTTCATTTGTACCTATGTTCTTAAATTGGTCCCCATCACTGCGTTCAAACATCTGCTCCCTGGGGAAGACCATTTGCTTCAGTGTTTTGGTTTGGAAATTGTACTGACATAAATAGACAGCAACATCAGATTCAGCATCTTGAATGCACTTTCCAGTCTTTGCATATCTTCAGGCTATCTGCTAGGAAAAAAATTTGAAAGTATTTCCAGTGAATCCATTTAGATGCTAAGTCATTTAAGTTCTCAGCCTTTTTAGCCATTGTTGCTACCAGGCATTTGAATAATGGCAGGAAGAAGTGTTCCCTGCCTCCCCCTCCACATTCACCCCAGCATGTGGTCTGGTGGGCTTGAGGACAGTAACTTAAAAGGATCTCTTTGTTAAAATGGGCAAGTCATCTCAGAAATGCAGAGTGCCTTGATCTGATTGGAGATGGTGGGTTCTGTTTTTATGGAATAATACAACAAAATGCTTTTGTGTCACACTGAAATAACAGCAACTTTAAAAATCCTCAGGGGACGAGTGTGTCCAGCCACTCTATGAGCAGCCAGGAGTCAAAGAGAGCACACACTTCTTGCCTTTTCTCTGTGATAGCTCTGGGAATGTGTTTTGCTAATTCTGATATGGGAAGTAATTGAATGCTGAATACCATTTTTGCAAACTCCTGCTGAGATGAGGTGACAAAAATTCCCAAATTGTTGTTACTCTAAACTAAAGCGAAGATGTGTACTGTGCTTTTCCAAAAGATGTCCCAGCAGACTTGTGTTAAAGACAGCTTGTAAAAGGCTGGCCATGCTAATGTGTTGTCTTCTCTGTTATATGACATATAACCTAAAAATATTTCTTTGAGATTCTCTTGGTTTGTTTTTTTTTAATTTTTTTTTTCCTGATGGATGTACAAGTATCTTGAAGGCTTTGAAGGACTGATACAACATAAGAAAAGTTGCATTCTGCTTGACCAGTTATTCTTTTGTATATTTATATCTAGTTTTTCTACTGCTGCTGTGCTTGTGTCAAGGTAGATGTAAGAAATGGTGAACAAATTTAGGATGATGACAAACAGAAGCTGTATGTCTGGTGCTACAGCTACATAATTGAGTTACTTCCAATCATGGAAGCATGTATATGTTTCTAAGGTACTGAGTACCTTGGCCTCTTAAACTGTAAAACACTTAGCATCTCTGGGATTTGAAAAAACACATGGATATTTTCCTTTCTCACACATGTTCTTCTCAGCTGTGTGAAAGTGTGAGATATGGTTTAGAGAGGAGATGAGCTCAGAGGATGGCCTAGCTCTATTCTAGCTGTAGAAAGAGGGCAGGTGTTCTCCATTGGTGCTGTATCTCTGTTCTGTCCCTCTAACTCCTCATGACTCATTTGCCACATAAAGCTCCTGGGCTGAACAGAGGCTCTGGGGCTCCCTGTGATTACCTATTTATCGAGCCACGGCAGAGCTAAGCCTATGAGCACAGAGCAGACTGTGCTGTTGAGGAGAGCAACTCACACCCACCCTACACAAAACAGTAACTCAGGTTTGCATTTAGTTTCCTTGTCTCCTGTTTTATATGACTTAGCAAACAGTGCTCTGCTCCATATGTGGCAAAAGGGAGCTGACTCAGAGAGAAGAGTGGCCATAAAGGAGCAGCAAAGGCTGTGGCAGCTGTGCTGCCCTGCTGCCACCTATCCTTGTGTTTGGGGGAGAAAGCTCTTCTCTCCTTGTCTTTTCCTTGGCTCCCATTTGGATAGAGCAGTGGTAAGGATGAACTTGGGCATCCCTGAGTTGTCCTGTCCCAAACCACAGATGGATGAGCAAAGACTGGTTTGGTGACCAGGAAGGAGATAGGTGTATGGAGAGACTGCTCCATGTGGAATGAGGAGTGAGGGGTGACTGGTGAGATCCTGGTATCCACCCACAGCCTTGGTCTGGCTCTGTCAACAATCAGAGCAGGTTCTCTCCAGAATGAGATGTTTTGTCCATCAGCCTCAAAGCAATAAAGTGCCTTAGTCATGTTTTGCCAACAGCTGATGGTGTAAACACAGTGAAATGAGTGAGCTGCATTGTAAGAGGGTGCTGTGGACATATTATCCTCTGGGCTGGGCATGGAGCAAACCCTGTTACAGCTGTGGGTTTTTTCCAGATTTCATTGCTGCTGACAGTCAGTCATCCTCCAGAGTCCCTCTGTTTACTGAAGATAGCATGTGTCAACTAAAGTGGATGAATAGGTGACCTCTAGGAAAGGAGATTTTGCTTCTGATCATTTTTCACATCACAAGAAAAATCACACTTGAGATGGTCACTTTGCTGGGAACATGAGCAGGGAAGCCTAGGATGGTGGTGGCTGCACAGAAGGTTATCCCTTGAAGGTGGCCTGGGAACAGTGGGAAGGATCCCTGTGGGCTGCAGTGGCACCATGGACTGGGTGCTCTGTGTGCAGTGAACAGTTTGAGTGGTCTCATTCCCAGTTCCTTAATTGACTTTGATAAATCCATGATTTTTATGTGTGTTAGTTATCTGAAATTTCTCTGCTCCTGGTTGAACAATAATTGCTTCTGACCTGTTAATAATGAGTTTTCATTCACTGTTCATTTCCCTGGCACATGACAGAGCCCTTCATGATAATGCCTCTTCTTAGGGGTTGGATGGTTGTAGCTGTTCGGTTTGGGAGGGGAAATATACTTTCTCCAAATATTTCTGTTAGCACAGTTTTGCTTGTATGTGCATTAATCAATGATGAATGCAAATTATTTCTACATATGGTGGGTTCATATTTGCTATTAGTGTTTCAGACCACCGTGAATGTCTATGGACTGGCTGAGGGAGAACTGAGATATTGTGGTGATGTTGTAAGGCTTGGGCAATGAGGAGAAGCATTCATGCTGTTTGATTTTTGCATCTTCTAACTTTAAAGTAGGTTGAAAACTTTTTTTTTTTAAACTTAATGGTATAAATCCTATTTGAATAGGAAGAAATAGCACAAGAACTTGCTCCAGCAGGGAAGCTTCCTGTAGACAAACAGTAACCAGAAAAGATGCTGAACTTAAACCACGTAGCATTTGCAATGATTGCTGTTTCTCTGGGGCTAATGAGGAACTTTCCAAGTGTCACAGCTGGTCCATCACCAGTGATGGTCTGTTTAAAAGTTCTTTGTTGCTTGGCTTTCATCCCTTGTGAGAAGAGGGTAGAGGAGAAGGCAGCTCTCAGCAATGTGTCCCAGTCCTGTGCATCTGATGCTGGTTGTCTCTCATTGGGGATCTGACTCTCAGCTATTCGAGGGTGACAGTCTGAGACCCTCAAAGGATTTGGGATCTGACCCACCTGTGACACCCCTGGCCCTTGCTGGCATGTTTAGATGTCAGCAGTCATCCAGCATTGCTCTTCCTTCTCTCCACACCTTGCCTGGTGTTGGAGCTCTCTGTCTCCATGGTGCCTCTTCATATTACTCTTTGCTTGTTTGAAAAGGGAGAAGAAATCCAGGTGGTGTCAGGCTCCATTGTGTGTGCTGCTAATTCACCCTCTTACAGTCCTACTCTGTAATTTTCCCTGTGACTAAAGGGGAATCATTCTACCTACTTTTTTTTTTTTTTTCATTTCTAACAAGTTTTTGCAACGGTGCAGAGAATAAGTGGAGAACCTCCATATTTTCTTCTTTGGAAGACAAAAAATGCTCATTTTATTCTTTTGACTAAAAAACATGAACACCTGACTTGTTAGGTTAAAAAAAAAAACAGATGGTAGAAGCTTGAGGGGTAGTGTGCACACACAAAACATCTGCTGTGCAGATAGTATTTAGAAAATTATGATATCAGAGCCTATTGCATCCCACAGGCTGTTAATTGTGGAAATGTCCCTAAAAAACACAGCTCACAAAATAGAATGTAACCCCAGCTTTGACTGCCCTGAAATGCTAGGAGTGGATCTAGTTCTGTTGGCTTGATAATGGTCAGCTGCTGCCCAAAGGTTAATTGTTTAGGGTTAGGTTCCTTACCCCATCCTCTGCTGTCCCCCAGTGCAGGTCTGCTGCCTGCATGACTAATCCATCGAGTATGACTGATGTGATAGTCCAAGGCCTGTTTCTCTGTTCTGCCTTATCTTCATTATATGTTCTGTGCTCAGAGAGATACTAATTTCTGAATATCATGCTTTCCATAGTGACTGCTCAGCAGCTGTCTCATCATGGTCTTAAAGATACAATGCCAGATGCTTTCATTTATACTGGATAAGCCTCTGAGGCTTATACGATCAGTTCCCAAACAATAATTTACAGAAATATTCTGCCTTTTGCATTCCAAGAACTTAAGTTTGAAGGCTACTTCAACAATAAATTACTTGCAAAAAATTTTATCTAAATTATCTTCTATGTTGTATTTTAATCTATTTTTCTCTCACATATTCTTCTGTTTGGTGTCTTTATAGATTTAACATGACTATCCAACTGGAAAATCTTTTCTTAAATATGAGTCACCATAACCAGCTTTTACAAGCATCAAAACTCTCCAGATTATAATACCTTTGTACTGTGAAAATGAAAATTTGAAATCATATGCTGCCTATGGTATATTATTTATCTCATAGGCAATTAACTACAGCAACTTGTATGAGTCTGACAAAGCAAATGTCAGATGTTGTTTCCATTTCTACTTTTGTTTTGCTTCACTGGCAAAATTCTTACTGATTTCAGTAGTTGCAGATTAAGCCTTGCTTATGTTTAATTTTCATAAGCCAGCAAAAATGTCTTTCCTCTTCACTGGGCCCATTTCCTTTAAATATTTCTGTGTCTTTACACAACTGTCCCACTCAAATTTCAACATCTTCCAAGTCTCCTTCCTTGGCTCAAGTTGTCTAAATCCCAACAAGTACTGGCTCAGACTATGGTCTTACCCAGCTAAGGGTCCATCCCTGCTGGGGGAGACAGACTGCTGCTGCTGTTTGCTAGAAGGTGAAATAAGGTATTGAATAAAGATGCTTTTCTGAATTGCTTGAGTTTTGAGTCTGTTAGGTGTTTCACAGACTTGCAAAGTAGCAGATGGATAAACGGTGTCAGCAATACAGTTTTTTCCTCACAGTAGGCTGTGAGGGAAAAAGTAGTCACTGAGCTTTAGGTTAGCATGAACAATATCCAGAAGGAGTGACCAGCAGGCAAACTCTGGTGTTTGAGCATCCTGGTGGATGCACAGGTGGCTCCCTGCACTCCCCAAGAGCAGCCAGTTCAAAGGGGAGTTGCTCAGGGGCACTGTGGTATGGGTGGGTCTTGTACATATTCTCTTAAATAAATCTCTGCCTTGACAGCAGGTGCTGGGGTTTGTCTTGAAGCAAAAAACTGATGTCTGGGAAGATCACAAACTGCTAAGACATGGATCTTCAATACACTTGAACCTGTTAAAAGAACCATCATCTGAAATATCCTCATGTCTTTGTAGTGTCCAGACCTGTTCTGCTAACATGGAACATGCAAAGATATTTATCTTACCATGCCTGTGTCTCATGCTCCTATCTTAACCTAGATGGACAGAAAAAGACTTATACTTCTTAACTACTCTACATTAATGAAAAACATTATCTTCTGTCCTCTCACTGAAGCTGAAGGGCAAATAGTCTCTGAAGTGGGGGTGAGACCACAGTCAGACCTTGAATGAGATCTTGGAAATGTCAGTGGACTGAGTCCACTGTGTGTGAGTTAGAAGTGTGGCAGAGTGCAATTTGATGAAGATCTGGTTCAAGCTGGAGAGCACCAAGCATCAGTTGTCTGTGTTTTCTCTTTGGAGGTAAAAGCTGGATAAGAGTCAAGTAGGGATTCCCCTGGGATGTGCAAGTGTCTCCTCTGGACAAGGACACGCTGCTGCCACCAAAGTGGTGTTGGTACTGGCCCCTCAAGTTACACGACAAGAGGAGATGTGTGAAAACGTCCAGTTTAGAGAATCTGGTGAAGAGTGTGGTGGCTAATCTACTTCTAGAGGCAAAGGTGAGAATTTGCTTTCAATAGAGCAGTATAGGTGGATCCTGGGTGAATACCTGGTTAAAGACTGTCTGCATTTTGATGACAGTGTCTGCAATTGTGCTTATAAAGCTGTTGAAGATGGAAATTTTGTCTGTGTGGCTACATAAGGCTAAAGTGACAGGAGTCATCATAGTTGGCACAAAACTGCAAAAATGAAAATGCTTTTGTGCAAGTAAAACGTCTCCAGGACATAAGAACAGCTGAGTTAAGATGACCTGATAGGGAGGGAGAGACACTCTGTTTGGATTGGTGTTGTAAATGATGTAACTGCTGATTTTTACTAGCTTGGGGTATGGCTCACAGGTCACCTTGAACAAGCAAATAGCTGCACAGAAAGAGTTTTTGAGTCATCCTGTGGAACATACACTTTGGTCCTAATAAGCAGTGTTTATTCCCCATTGAAACTCAACTTCTTTGATTCTAATCGCAAACATTATTTTTAGCCCCTCATGCTGAACAGAGTTCAGATGTATTTTATCTGCTCAAGAGACCAGTTGTGCTGGGATCAAATCCTGCCTATTATTAGGAATGTGTGTATTTAATAAAAGATCTTGTTTATATCTAAGTTAAGCATTTTTTTTTCCTTAGATAGGTGTGATTTAATGTTTCTGTTTTAAAGATATTTTTCTCTGTTACTCCAAAATCAAATAATAGTTTGGGAGACCAAGAGAAGGAAGGGTGGGAAGAAGGAGACATCTAAGTAAAACATATGTTGAATGGGAAAAAAATCAGTCATCCTGGGTTCTGGGCCTGTGATTAGTTCCACATGCCTGGACCGTATCATTGTGCTGTGTGCCATTAATGTCATTAGATGCTTTATGCCAGAGTGGATTTTTTGTATGTACTGGTGAGATTGCAGGACTGGGATCTTGATGGGTAAGTGCTGCCAGTGCCATGTGGGCACTGAGGGGGTGCTGCACCTTTCCAAACCCCCTTCTTGTGCTGTGTGCCAGCCCAGCAGCCCCTGAAATGCCAACAATTGCCTGGCTGGTTAAGGAGCCTCCAGGCAGGCAGCAAAGCTTGTCCTCAGCTCTTTTTAGGAAAAACTAACAAGAAAAGTGGCTAATCCAACCCCACCTTGTAAAAACTGATATTTTAAACTGGTGCTTGGTGCTGGAAGAAGGTTGAAAAGAAACTCGATGTTCCTATTCAAAGGTGCCTGTGTATTGGGAAGAAATACCAACCTTTCCCCCTTATTTTTGTGAGGGCTGATTTGTGAGAATGCAGGCCTTGGGATCCATCACCATTCCCTTTGATTCATGGTGAAAGGAAAAGAGATTTGATTGCTCCTTCCAGATAAAAATACACAGGAGTCTTCTAGGCCAGAAAACGACTTCTCCCCCCCCCTTTTCTTTCCTTTTTTTGTTGTTATTTGAGCTTGCCAGATTGGTCTGCTCTCTGCTCTCCAAGTGTGTGGGCGGCACACAAGAGGTTGCTGAGACAAAGATTTGGGGGAGGAAGGAGAAGTGAAAAAGACCTTTGGATTGGAGGCATGGTGTATGGGAGGAAGAGGCACAATGGCAGGAGCAGTGTTTTGGTTTGTGGAAGTTTGCGGCAGATCAGAAGAAGCTGTGGTAGGTCAGAGACACTCAGTCTAGATGCTGCAGTGGTGAATATATTAGCATGGTTTAGATCCTAGGGATATGGACATTTTTCTGTGTTTGGTAAATATGAGTCTCACGTCCTGCTCTGATCCCTTCTCCTGGAAATGGAGATGTGGGATGGAGAAGTGACTGGAGGGAAACAAAACCATTGCTACTTAGTACAATATCTGCACTTTATGTTCATCTGCTTGTGCTTTGATAAAGTAACTATAAAACAAGTGGCATTTGGTGAAGGTAAAACTGTGATTTTTTTGTACTGATTAAGTCCTGTTCTCCTGAGCTGAAGAACCAAAACTCTTTTCTCATTCCAATAGTAGCTGCCTCCAATCTACTGCATCTGGCTTGTGACCTTTCCTAATACTTCTGTGAGACTGAGTTAGAGTCAAAATGTCTTTTATTTTGAATAATAGAAGAAAGAAGTTAAAGGACATAACAAGGGAGGAAGGCTAAATTTCGGGTAATACGTGAAAGGCCACAAAGTGTCTAGGATGGGGAGGTACAAAACATCAGTATCTGGTGAGGGAGAGCAGAAGAACAGAGAACAGTGAGTAAAAGATGAACAGAGGGAGTGGGAAGGGGCAACACCTGAAACAGGCATGACAGGATTGGTTTGGTATTTGCACCAGCAGGATTCCTCTCACCAGGGCTGGAAATTCACCCTTGCCATGCATTTTGTCCTTGCAGTATTTGACCTCCAGCTCCTCTGGTTCCCTGGAGATCAATGTAAAAGAGTTTGGGAAAGCAGCTCTTTGTGGGAAAGGTCTGTAAATAAGTCACATTTCCTCTGAGATGGCCCTGTAGCAGGAGACAGGAAAGTTATTGGGGTGGAAAGGGATGCATGAGGAGCCATTCCTGTATGAGAATCACTGACTGTCCTCTCTGATCCCAGGAGCCTTTCAAAGCCCAGGCTAAAACTTTCTGTGGGCACACACAGTGGGGGACATTCTCACAGACATGCAGTGTGAGCCTGCCTGCCCATCTGGCCAGCTCAAAAGGTTTCTTTTGGATCCTGCTGCCCTTCACTGTCCTCTCTGGGGGACTTTCAGCAGAGTAATAAAAAGGGCTAATATTTACATCACAAACATACAGTGCCCTTGCTTGGTTACAAACATCCCTGTGTGTAAGTGAAAGGCTTTTCTCGGAAAGGGTGGCACAGGAAACAGAGAGGTTATTTACTCTTATCATTGTATCTGCTAAGAAAAATCTTTAGAAACTGCATTTCTTTGACAGGGGAACGTTATTAAGATTACAAACTCAGGCTCTCACGTGCTGAAAGTGAAAGTTGTCTATCTGACCTTTGTGCTGGGGCTTTCTGATTACCTTGTTTAATTTACCTCTTTGGTTTCACAGAGTCCTTCCCTGTGCCCTTTCCAGAGGGCATTTAATGAAGACTGTTTGAGTGAATTAACCTGTTGCTTGAAAAGGTCCTCATTTAAATCTTTGGAAAAACTCAAAATGTGCTTCTTTAGCTCAGGCAGAGAGGCATCACCTCTTCCTACAGGAATATTGTGAAAATGAATGTAATGTTTGCTCTGCAGTCACATGTTAAAGCAAAAATGCCATAAAAATGCTGTTGATTCCAGCTGGTAATTTAGTTTTTCATTGCAGAATTTGGATGTTGCCTGTGATAAAGTATGAATGAGCTACTTATATTATATAGAAGTATATTTATTATACCAGTATTCCTGGTAACTTTGTGTGGAAAGACATTATACTTGTGTTGCTAAAGTCTGCCATAGTGCCTTATCACGTGATACTGTTCAAAGTTTCCAAATATTTAATAGGCACAGAACTGGGCTTGAAATAACACATTTCTTAGTCCTGCCATGTTGTCACAGTGCCGTACCTCCAGCTGAAGTAAAAATAAATATATTTTCATGAGATTTAAAGAAAATATTTGCTTGAAGATAGAAACTTTAGTTTTCTCTCTAGTTCTGGAAATATAAGTCAACTACATTCAGGTGAGTGTTATAAATCAGCATTTCTCTGGTTTTTAAAATTACAGTGTTTCTTCTGGTGACATGTTTTTATATTCATTTTCCATTATATTTGGAAAAGCCTAAGATTCTTTTGAATCTTGTTGTGCTTGAAGAGGTAATGTGAAATGGCAGTGAGAGGCAAAGCTATTAATTTAGCATGGAAATGAAGGTCAGAGCTGGAGGCATTTGAAGGCCTAGTTGGTGTCATGCACAGCATGATACTTGCCCTCAGGAATGGGCTTCTGGCAGATTCCAGGGGACCTTGCCCTAGACACACACAGTTTTTCTGTATCATTTAAAAGCTCCTGGTTAGCTCAGTGCAATGTTTTCTTGCCAGGCATGTCTTACATTGAATTCTGTGATTTTTAGTCCTTGCTTCCTCTTAGTTTCCCACCAGGTTTTCTCAATATATTATCCCAAAATATTCAAGGATGAGGGAGCACTCTTGGCTTTTGGGGCATTAATTTCTTTCCTGACCCCTTCATGCACCGAGCCACTCTCTTGAAAGATGAACCCCCCATCCAGTGGGGGCTTGTGAGCATGTACATGCTGATGGAAAAATGTTGTACAATTTGGCCTGAAGTCAGCTCAGTTCCTTTCTGTAGAAATCCTTCTTCTTGCTCAGCTTTCTGTCCCTCTCCAACACTGCTGTTTCTTCACTCCTGCAGACAGTCAGGCAGGGAGGTTATGATAAAATGCTGAGTGCTGGCGTGTCAGGGTTAAGACTTGGATGTCCTGTGGCATCTTTGGCTTTACATAAACAGGGGTGACAGCCCTTGAGCAGTGGCAGGAGGCCTCTGGCTCTCCTTCACCGAATCAGTCCACAACCTGGACATCCATTACAACACCTCCCTGATGTCTTTATTGCCCTGCCAGCCACAGCATTTACCACTGTGCTGCTGCAGCTCCTGTCACTAAAGCAAACACAGCTGATGTCTCATTTAAGCTAAGTGCAAATGGGGGTAGTTAGTCAGCCTAAAGATGTTTTTTCTCCTGTTTTTAAATTCTCCTTCCTGCTGTGCCTGCAGAGAATTGTATTGAGATAATTGAGCCACCTGGGTTAGTAGTTGCGGTGCTGTAGTGTGTAGGTATGAGTCGTGATTTTGATTTTAACAATTTAAACCAGAATTTTGAATTTCCTTCGACTTACACAATGAGATTTGGCTTTCATCCAGAGCTGCAGCTTTATAATAATGCTTAATAATGACATAACTCATTATATTCCCAAATGGCTGCATAAACGTCAACTTATCAGCATATTGCTTGCTGCAGCAACATCTGTGACTTGGCATTGCAGATAAAGGGTTGAAGGTGGAGACACACCTTTTGTCTAAGTCACCTCTGTTAATGGCAGTAAATTAAATTTAAAAGAATGCATAGAAGGCAAGGTTTCCTAGCTGTTTCTTGTGCATGCTGGTGAGACATTTTTTCTTTGATGCTTTCCTGCTGAAAACATTATTTTTACTCTGAAGTTACAATGGCAGAGGTTCCTGAAGAAAATCTGTTTTCTGTACAGGTGAAGTTTCCCCCTAGTAGCAGTCAGAGACTTATGCTGGAAAAAGACCTAAGAATGTGTTCCCATAAATTATCCCATCTTCCTAGATGGACTCAGCTGAGAGCTTCTGCATTGAGCCATCAAGGGGAACTTCTAGTCAATCTATTTGTTACCATAGAGTCAAGTCTAAGTGGTAATAGAGAAACTGATTGCAGCTTTTAAACCTAAAAGTCATTAAGAGAAGATTCCATGTACCTGATGAATATTAGATTGATTTCCAGAGTTTCCACCTTTTACCCATGCTGATACTCAAGGAAACTTTTTGGACTGTTTCTTGGCTGGATGTCTCTACCTGCAGACTTGTTAAAGGAGATGAAACCCCCATCAAGTGAGGTTTTATTTCTTGTTTAGTCTCGCTAATGAAGTGTAAACTCCAGTTCTCCATTGAGCCAAATCCAGTTCCAAAGGAATTCTAGCTGTATGAGGCTTGCATGAACTGGATTTTTATTTTCTTGGCCTGGCCTATGCATAAGTATCACCTTATTCTTGATCTCCCTGAGTTGGAGTTTTCATCCTTTTCTTCTTTTCTCTTTGTATATTTTTCTGTGTCTCCTCCTGTGCAAGACAGGTCTCTGCAGAGCTGGTTCTCCCTGCTGTGGTTCCCTGCAGGTATCTCTTCTGCTTTCCCTCAGTCAGGATTGAATTGTTTGGCTGTGTTGGGTTGTCTTTTCCCAAACCATGATGGTTCTTTGGCATCCTCCTTGCTGACCTGCCAGCCTTCTTACCAGCACACCAGGAAAGCAATGCAGATAGTAATAACCCTTCCTGGCCAGCCTGCCTGGTATGCAGGGCTAGGGATTTTATCCTGGGAGGGCTGAGAGAGGTGCCCCATTGTCTGCTCAAGGCTGCTTGGAAAAATCCAAGGTTTTAGCTAATACATGGCTTGATGACCGTGAATCTATTTTCAGAAGTGCTCTGCAGCCTCAGCATCCTACTCTTGTGGTTAATAAGTATATTTAGCAAGATCAGACACTGCCTCAAAATACTCCTAACAGCAGATTCCTCCTGCCTTGGACAGCAATCCTGCTGCTTGGCCAGAGTTTGCTGGATGCAGTTCATGAATGGAAATGGATTTAGGGGCTGGGTTTTTGTTGGGTCCAACGTAGTACCTTTGTCAGTGATTTAGAAGGGAGTGCAAATGGTGATGCTATTGATTTTTATACTTGACGCCAAAATGGGAGGCCTTATCCTTATTGACAAGGGCAAAGAAACACCCCAAGGGGACCTGGAGTGCATCGACAAAGAGAACTGTAAAACAGGAACAGAGCAATAGGTAGGTTTTCCCTTTGTCTAGAGGAGAACCTGAAGCATGAAAGACTGAGGAGTAATTTGCAATAGATGAAGGTCTGAAATGGGTTTGGAGTGACCAGAACAAATCAGCAGTAAGTTTCAGTGTGATGTGTCTGTGAAGGAAAGATTTACCATATGGCAAATAATCCTCAAGGAATTATCACAGACCAGGGCAGACAGGCCATTCTACTGTTGTGGATGGCTCTGAGGGTCTGTGTCCCCCAGGAGCTGCTCCACAGAACTGGGGGAAGCACAGGGGTGGGAGGAGATGCTGGATTCTTTTAAAAAATAATTCCCGATTTTAAAATCAATTGAAATTGCTTATAATTTTCTGCCAAACAGGATGACTCATTCTGGCAGTCTGGCCTCTCCACCCTCCCCTTCAGACAAACAAACAAAGCCAATAAGTTGCAAAAAATAAAATAATCAGAGAAGATAGCAATTCACAGTTTTCCTTTTGGTATATTCAAAACAAAGGGCTTAATTTTTTATTTTTTTTAAGAACACCATTTCAGAGCTGGATTGAATGACCATAACTTGAAAAAATGAGGTAAAAATAACTCTGAAAATAAAATGCTTCATTTTGAGTTAAAGAAACATTTTGTTCAGTGAGACGCACAAAGCATTCATTTTTGGGCCAACATGAAATTATATTTTTTTTTTCTAGCAATCTCTTGGTTGAGGCAGTGAACCAAGAAGTCAATTATTCACAGAGCTGTAGCAAGATTAAGGTAAGGATGGAAAGCAGAGCTGAAATGAGAAACTGAGGGAGAAAACTTGGGATTGAATGTCCAAGTCAATCTTCATTTCTCCAAGTGAAACGTGGTATTTGATTTTGTAAATTTCTGGACACTTTGCCATTAGCCTGAGAGGGTGAGGTGCCCCCCAGAAGATGAAACCAGCAGTATCCTTGTGGCATCTGTGGGTCCCCAGAAGCCAGGGAGCAGAGCAGGGTGCTGTGATGGGTTGGTGTGACCTGAGAGATGTCCTGCACACATTGGGGTCTAGGGGCCACACCATGGTGCTGCTGGGGACAAGTCCTCACCCCACCTGCTGCTGCTGTAAATGCAGCATCATCTGGGGAGGGGAAAAAAATAGAAAGAGAAAAAAAGCAAGATTCTTCTGCCAAGAAGCTGCCATGAGCTCTGCAGAGTGTGACTTTGGGCAGGGATGAGCAGAGTGCTGCCTGTGCACTGCTCAGCTGAGGAAGAGCTGCTGCTTGGCTCTGGGGTCCGGGTGCGCGTCCCGGCTGGGCAGGTGGGAGCAGTGGGTGAGCCGGCAGTGGTGGCTGGATGGAGGGCTCGGGAGAGGCTCCTTTTGCAGGTTGAAAATGCTGGACACAGCTTCCCTCAAGCACGCAGCTCTAGTGCAAACACCCTGACTATGCTTTTTGGCTTGGGCTTTTTTTGCGCTACCTTTTTTTTTTCCCCTTCCTTTTCTTTTTGTTGGTGGTTTTTTTTTTTTTTCCCTCCAGAAGTGCTGAGACCTCAGCACACAGACGTCCTAAGCAAATAATCCTTACAACACAGGCAAGAGAAAATCTTATTTCCCTTTTTTCCGGTGGCAGAATCGAGGCAGTGGGATGGCAGGATTTGCCCAACACCATGGTAAGAGTTGGGAGGCAGGGCTGCACTGGCGGCTGCACAAGTTTGACTCCCGCTCCTTTGCAGAGAGAAGAGCAACTGCGGCGCAGCATAAAAATGCATGAGCTAGTTTCAAACGAGCCAGCTGGGATCTGCCGGGGCCGGCTGTGGCAGCTCGGTGCCTGCTGTGTTAATTTACCCATAGAGCAGTGGACGGGAGAGATGCAGGGAGAGGAGCGAGTGGGCAGGGGCGTGCGGTGCTGGAGATGGAGAGGAGGGAACGAGCAAGCTCCTGCACGAACTGCGGGATGCAGAGAGCAACCGAGGGACCATCCCTGGCTGCGGTCCCCTGCGCACCTCCTTGCACCGCTCTCGGCATCCCCCTGCTTTTTCTAACGCTGGCCATTATCCATCAGCAGAGGTAATGAGCTGGAGCGCAGGAGGCATTGTATCTGGGCTGAGCATGCGAGCCCCGCACAAAAGAGTTTACGGGGGGTAATGTTTTTATTATTTAAGTCTGTGGCGAACCATTCTGCGTTTAGAGCTCTTAAATAATTAATAATTAACCCGCAAAGGCCGCTTGAAGACTGGTGTGGTGATGTCTGGAAATAAATTTTGTTTAACTTTTCTTTTCCCCCATTCTAATTTATTCTAGGGTTTTGCAGCGGGGAGCGAAAGTTTCACATGGCCAGAGTGGTTTGGTTGTATAAATGAGTTCTTAATTTTTATTTTATTTTATTTTTTCCCCCCCGTGGAGTCAGCGGTGCCTCCCGCTTTGTTCTTTAGCGTTGCCGGGGCTCCGGGTACCGCCGGGTTTGAGCCCGACCGGCGCCGCGCGCGGATGCCTTTGAGCTGCGGGACCGCGCTCGGTGCGTGGGGAGGGGGGACACGCCGCATCGGCGGAACGCCGGCAGCTATTTCAGGAAGCCGCGAAGTCTCCTCCTTCTTATGTAAATAAAGATGACAGCTCGGAGCGGCGGGGGTGGGCGGAGGCTGCCGGCGCGGGGCAGCCGGGTCCCGCGTGGGCCGGGGACTGCGGAGCCGAGCCGGAGCCGGGCGGGGGCTGCGCCGACATGGGGGGGCAGGTGACGAGAAACCTGCTCTACGGTAAGGACCGAGCGCCCCGCCGCCGCGGGAAAGGTGCGGCGGGGGATGCCGGGGATGCGGGCTCTGCCCGACTCGTCCTCACGGAGCATCCCGCTCCAGGAGCGGGGCTGGCCAGGGAGGAAGCCCGGGCTGGGATGGAGCTCGTCTGGCTGCACCACGGGGATAAGGCTAGATACCTGCCCTGGCAGCGCTGACTGGCTTGCTGTGAGGTGTGAGGGTCGAAGGAAAAGTGACTGTGTCCGTGTGTGCATCCGTGTGCGCTGTCTGACAGCCCCACCGGGAGACACCAGCTCCTACGGGCAAGGTTACTGCCCGGCAGCTGAGCGGGCTCTCAGAACACTCACCTCATTTCTCCTTTCCACCAGCAGTTTCTCCTTAGCTGAATTGATAAGGTTTGGAATGGAATTGTTGGTGTGAAGCTGAGGCTGTTGAGTGAAGCTCTCT
>VZTT01030575.1:3704-15080 GCA_013400855.1 Buphagus erythrorhynchus | reverse complement strand
TCTACATTTTCCAGGGAGCTGAGAACAGAAGTGGCCCCTCGGATCTTTAAGGGTTACCTATACTATGTTTCCAAATGATAATCAAGAAACGGGAGCTTCAGTTTGACTTCTACAAAACTGAGTAACTCAAAATCAGGTCACTCCTCAAAAATTTGCCTTAAACTTTTTCAGTCAGCCAACATGACATTATTTTTGCACGTACATTTTTGCTTCTTTATTTTGCTTTATAATGTCCCATTAAGAACAGTTTTTTCTAGTTGCCTGATGTCTTTCAGCACTATGCAACTTGAAGAATGTCAAAGCAGATTTTTACCACCTTCCTGGAGAGGACTTCTGTTTATACCCTACTCCATATATCCTGAAATAACTGCCACATCTGTCTTTGTCTGTATCTACCAATAGAATTCCAAACTGTGCAAAAGCAGATAAGTGAACATAAAAGCTGAAATGCAAATATACAACTAATTGTACATACTACTAAAAGAAAAAAAAATAGGCAACTTCTTTTAAGTGTTACACAAGTCAGGTCTAACTTTTTCTTTCTATGGGATGTTTCTTACACATTGCATTTACATATTACTTCAACAAGTTAAAAAGATAAAAATTTTAAAAGTTTGCTTTGTTCCACCTATATGCTACTATGGAAGGTGTTTGGCCCTGATCTAATAATTGATTTAGTAGAATTAATATGATTTTTTTCTCATTGCATATTTGTAAGTGGATGATACAAGAATATGAACACCTTCATTTTGTTGATGTTTTGTGTAAGCCGATAAGAATTAGCTTTGGAAATGAGAAGCACAATTACTATAGGCCAGAAAATGCTAATACATAACTTCTCATGCTGAAAGCATCAGAAATCCTTCATCACACCTATGCAAGCAGGAAGGCAAGGAAATATCTTCTTAGTTTCCAGGACAAGATGGTGAAGTAGCATATTCAACCATTGATTAGAGTTTTGATTTCTGATTTGACATTTTGGATGTTGAGATAACTCTGCCTTACACTTTCAAGTTGTCCTATGTAATAGAACTCCTACTCATAGTTGGCTAATAACAAGAGGAGATGGTGGGGTTTTTATTTACATTTCCTATATTCTAGCATTTTTTAATTCATATATTTAATTTCTCTTTCTATCTTAACTATCATCTTAAGATGGTAGAATAGTCAAATTGTCAGCATCTTCTCCACTTTTTTCTGTTTGGAGATGGTCCTTCAAGAACTGTAATTAATGCACATTTTTATGTTTTGTTTGTTTGGTTTTTTTTTCGTCTCAAAGGTTAAATGAAAGCTATCTCACAATTTCTAAATTATTGACTTCTTAATTTCCTTTCCTCCTTTTAACTTTTCTTGCTGGTCTCTGAAAATGCTTTTCATGTCCTACAACAATTCCAGCAAGGTTATTTCTTTTTTCCAAATCCTTTTAAGCTAACATTTGAGCTTTCCAAACTAAGCCTGGGGAGAAAATCTGGAAGTACTAGAATGTCAGTTGAATGCCTTCTTGGTCTTACTCCTTGCATTTCACAGTGTTGTTATGTAGTGAAAAGAGAAAACCTCACCACACCCTGCTGCTATGGCACTACACAAACAAGAGACTTAATGAATAGCCCCCATTTCCTCTGGTATCTAAAGTCTGTACAACACCTGGCACTTACTCGTTCCAGTATGGGAGAAAGTATGGGAGAAATTGTCACTGAAAGTCCTAGTTGTCTTTGGAGTACTCCAATCATAAGGATAGTTCTTCAAGATACTGTGAATTCATCCTGTTGATCCTCTTAACAATGGAAAAAAGAAAAAAAAAGAGCGAAGAGCTGGGTTTGGTTCATTTGCTGATATTTAACAGAGGAGGAGGGAAACAATCAAATTGACTTGCATGAAACTGTGCATTTATATAACACCTTTTGTGTGTGAAACATTAAGAAGATAGATGCTCAACATTTACTAAGTCAACAATAGTAGCAGAAATTATTGTTACAATTAGTGTGACATTCATATTTAAAGCTTGTGTTGGACTCAGTTTTCTGCAATTCTAAAGTAATTTGCACCCAATTGTAAAAAATCCTTCATATTCATAATTTAAAGAAATTCAATCTGTTAATGTGTTTAAAATGAAGAATGCTTTTAAGTATTTTGCTAGGATATGGTCAAAATATTGAGCACCTATTCCTGGAGAGGTGCTCTCTGTCAGAATGACATTTGACATCTGATAAGATAAAGAAAATGCTTTTCCTGTAATTGTATATTAGGTTAAAGAAACAACTGCACAGAAAGCAGATACATGAAATACTCTTCACGTCTTCTGAGATATCATTTGCAGGAATAATAAACTCAGTGTTTAGAAATCAAATGTAGATTAAGACAGACACAACTCCAGCTTCTTTATTTCTTTAGGAATGTAAAAAGCTAAGTAAAACACAAAGAGTTTCTCTTAATATGGAAAAAGTTAAACTTATTGATGTCTGGTCCATCTGAATGTAAGGTCCATCATCTCACTATCCTTTTGACATGACAATATTTCAAATCAAATATACATTTAAATATTTCAACCTGCATTAAAATTGATAAAGATAAGTAATTTCAGACATCTTTGATGGACTTTAGTAGAAGTTTTCACTTAGAAACAAGCATTTACAAGCTGATGTGATGGCAAAGTACAAGATGCCCTTTGCCCTTTTAATTAGCAAATTTTTTCTTATTTCAAAGAAAATTCAAGAAAACAAGGAGAGAACAATAGGAAAGGCAGTGCTTTCAGAGTAGCATTGAAATGCAAACATTAATGTCATTCAGATTAGGCCATTTGCATGCAAACAGTTCAGACTTTAATATTATCTCATTACTATTTCAAGCCTGTGACATCTCTCCCTTCTACAAGTGCCACTACATTTGGTAAGATAACTTCCTTCATTGTATATGGAATGTGTGACCAGTACATGGTTTCTGTACGATATTGAATTGTTAATAACTATTTGTCTTGTTATGTTCTAACACAGGCTTTTAAATTTAAAATTAAAATAGGAAATTTCCTGCTTGAAATAGGGTATGTGACAAGTCCTATACCAGGATTTTTTTCAATGTCTTCTGAATATTTTCCTCCATTCCTTGTCAGTCCTTTTTTGTCAGGTTGGATACTTTATTAGTGATCAGTTGTAGTCCTTTTTTTTCAGCAATATTTTAAATATTGCTGAATATATTTAAATATTTTAAACAAAGATATTCTTTCATTCACATAGATTATATGGATTTTTTTGCAGTCCATCATCTGCTCTTCAGTATATGAGATGCAGAATTTTTTCTACTTCCCCATATCAAAACCATCAAGTCTTGCACAAAAGTCTGATTACTGGATGTAAACACCTTGCAGGTGACCCCTAAGCTTTGGGCTTTGGAAACACTCAGAGGCCAAGATATGCTGGAACAGAGACTTTGTGGTGGCTGCAAGCTAACAGAAAAACTGGACCCTAAGAGGAAATCCAAGCCCTAAAAATGTTGCCATGCAGTCATGTCATGGATATTGAAAGAAAATAGTACCTAGGAAGAGGGGAGACAGTAGTTCTGGTATGCAGAAGTTTTTCAGTCTCTCAAAACTCTCCCAAACCCTGTCCAGTCTGCCACAGAGCAGAAGGGAGAGGAGGAAGGCTGCAGATATTTGGTCATCAACAAAAAGTGAAAACATCTTGAAAGTCTATGAGACTGTGATTTCTTCAGTCTGTCACTAGTATAAGAATTTCCCAGTGAAATGGTGAGCAGCTGTTGAGGCAGAGTGTGCAGTAAAAACAGAGTGGGAAGAGTGTGCACATGCCTTCAGCACGTGTCCTGCAAGCCCTGGGAAGTGCTGAGTTTTGTTTGATTGCTGGCAGATGATGGGGAGTGAAATGGAAGAAAATGAGTACAGAACATTTCAGTTGTGGAAATTATTTACTCAGAGCTGTGGATGAATGGGGAAGAAAAGGACACATCTCTCCCTGTCTCTCTGTTTATAGTGGCAGGTGCCTCTTTGTGTTAACTTTCTTTTGATTACTGGAAGGGCTCTTTGTCAGGGCTGCTACAGTGCAAGGTAATTGTTTATTGAATCTGTCCTCCATGCTGAAGGGAACAATACTTAAACAACTAGAGGCACTTAATCTTTCAGATAGAATAAGGCAACAATTCCAAGGAACATCCAAGAAAACTGGGTATTTTTTTGGCATTCCTAGGAGACATTTGAGATAGTTTATCGAATATAAGAGATGAACTTAGCTGTTAGGTCATATCTATTAATGCTTTATATCCTGCCATTGAAAATATTTAAAAAGTTTTAGAGACCAAAAGTAGGTCAAGCTAATTTTTTAAACTTATTTCTACAGGAGTCAAAATATGAGTGATTGTAAGGAAAGCAAAATAATAACAGAGGTCACAGTCACCATTCATCCAGGGAAACAGATTAATTGGAACCAGGTACAGAATAAGAGATCTGAGGACAGAATTTCTGATTCACACGTATGGATAGAACAAGAGATAACAATTTATCCCAAGAGGACTAGCTAGTCAGTTTTTTTATTATCATTGAAATATTTTCTGCTCAGAGTTTTCCCTGGGAGAACATCCTGTCTATGTTCTGAGTTAGTAAGAAAAGAAGGATGCTTTCATGGTTTGAGTAATTTTCTAGGACTTGGCCTATATGCCTTCAACTGTCCCTTTTCTTACAATTTTTTTATGTGAATCTGTATAGCTTTCATGTGCATCAAGGCCGATTAAAAAAAATAATTAGACTTATGAGAGTACTCTGAGGCTAATAGTATGAAATATATTTATATATTTACATAAATATTCAAGTATTCATGTACACAAAATAAGAAGAAATTTGTATTTGCATGCACATACACAATATATTAACATTACTATTTGCATAAATATCATGGTCATGCATTTATTTATAACTATACATATATTTATATTCATATTTTTATATAAATATATGTATTTATATATCAACTATTTAATAATATTTTCACTGTGAATATCACACCTTATTTATATAAATAATAAATATATGGAACAACATTTACGAAAAAACATATATTTGTCATCTGATTGTCCCTAACTAACTACTTGCCTTTGGAGATTTACAACATGATTGTAAAGAAGAACAGTTAATATCCATTTCTGATTGTCTTATGAAGATTCTTTTCTGCTTTGCAGTTTACAGTGGGAATGCTTTCAAATAAATTTTCAATTTTGCTAATGAAGTCATGTGTTAATAAGGTACTGAGTGGAATGATGTTATTATTAACCTAAATATATTCTTCTGTTAGATTTTCATTCATTATGCCCTGCTCTAACATACTTGTTAATAACATAAGAGAATCCATTTCTAAAGACTAGAATGTAATGCAAATTTTTTTATCTTAATGAGTTAAATTCACATTAATTCAGACAAAAAAATATAAGTGAAAATTATTTTTTCATGCAAATAATTTCTAATTGGATGCAAAAATTGAATGAAAAATTGCAATGTAGTACATATCTGAAATGCTAAAAATCACTAAAACCAGAAAATGTAATAATCCAATATAACAGTTTTAGGATCATCCCCTGAAGCTTATAATTATCTGTGATTATATCATCAAATGGCACTCTATATTGGCTCCTAATGAATATTTTTAGTAAAAATATAATCAGTTTTTTAGCTGGTTTCTTCTTTGTTCTGTTAGATATCTTTTCTGAACTCCCTCTGAATACCGAATTCAAAGACTTCCTTAAACTTACCCTGCATAAAGAAAAATGTTCCCTTAGGTTTATTAAATTAAAAATGATCCACTAACTTGAAATCACCTACTTTCCACAGCGATTATTAAGTTATACTTTTACTATTATTAAAAATATTTTGAATTTCTGAATCTGATTTTTCCGTTCCTAAAGTATGCTTTTTCTGTCTCTTATTGAACAGGCTGCATTTATTTTGCAAGCCATATCTATGTGAAACTCCTGCCATGGAGTAATGCTGGTATGTCTTCCCAACATTGCAGAAAAGAAATATTTCTTATACTCATTACAGAATTAGATACTCACATTTATTTCTGCTGCATGAGTGACAATGTTTTCTTCATGTGCTCCCTTTCCCAGATTCTGTTAAGTGTTCCTGCGCATCTTTTAATAGTTCTATCTAAAATAATGATTTAGAATTTACTAATTCAAAATATAAATTTGTAAGAGGCAAGAGATAAGGCCTTGACAGGAGCACAGAAAAAATATTCTGAGTTGAAAGGGACCCATCAGGATCATCAAATCCTACTCCTGGCCCTGCACAGGTCACCTCAAGAGTCACACCCTGTGCCTGTGAGCATTGTCCAAATGTTTCCTGAATTCTGTTAGGCTTGGTGCTGTGACCACTTCCCTGTGGAGCCTGTGCCAGTGCCCAGACACCCTCTGGGTGAGAAACCTTTTTCTAATATTCAATCTAAACTTCCCTTGACACAGCTCCATGGCTTTCCCTTGTGTCTGTCACTGGTCACACGAGTGAAGAGATCCGTACCCGCTTTGTGAGGATGTTGAAGGTCACAATGAGGTTTCCCCTCCGTATCCTCCAGGCTGAACAAACCCAGTGTCTTCAGTTGCTCCTGATATGGATTCCCCTCCAGACCCTTCACCATCCTCATGGCCTTCCTTTGGACACTCCCTAATGGTCTTGGTTATACTGTGGCACCCAAAACTGCCCCCAGAACTTGAGGTGAGGCTGCCCCAGTGCAGAGCAGAGGGAACAATCCCCTCCCTTGCCTGGCTGGTGATGCTGTGCCTGTTCCCCCAGGACACCCCAGGCTGGCCCTCCTGGCTGCCAGTGCACTGCTGGCTCATGTTCAACTTGCCATCGACCAGGACACCCAAGTCTCTTTCAACAGTGCTGCTCTCCAGCCTCATTCCCCAGTTTATACACACAACCAGAATTGCCCCATTCCAGGTGCAGTATCTGGCACTTGCTCTCATTAAACTACATATGGTGGCTGTCCATCTCTAATTCATTGAAGTCTCTCTGCAGGGCCTCTCTGCCCTTGAGGGAGTTGACAGCTCCTCCCAGTTCAGCACTGTTAGCAAACTTAGTTCATATTCGAGTCCCACATTCAGGCTGTTAATGCAGATGTTGAAGCGCACAGAACTGAGGATGGACACCTCTGGAACCCCACTAGTGACCAGATGCTAGCCTGATGTCATCCCATTCACTACGAGTCTTTGTACCCAATCCATGAATCAGTTGCCCACCCATCACGTAGCCTGGTTATCCAGCTGTGTGTTGGACATTTTTGTCTGGAAGGATACTGTGAGAGACACTATCAAAATCTTTGTTGAAGTCCAAAAGTATTACATCTATTGACTTTCCTAGACTAGCTAGGTGGGACACCCTGACACAGCAAGAAACCAGGCTTTCCATGCAGGACTTCCCCCTCATGAAGCCATGCTGGCTGTGACCAGTGACTGCATTGTCCTCCAAGTGTTTTTTAATACCTCCCAGAATAATCTGAAGCATAATTTTACTGATGTGAGACTCACAAGCCTGTTGTTTATGAGGTCCTCCTTCTTGCCCTTCTTTAAGACAATGTTCACCAGCTTTGAATCACCTGGGACCTCTTCAGGTTCCCAAGACCACTCAAAAATGATTGAGAGAGGCTTTGTGATGGCAACAGCTAGATTTTTGAGGATTCTTGGATTCTTAGCAGGTCACATAAATTTCTAGGGATCCAGCTGTTATATCTTCTGTCAAAATATTATTTCATAGCCAACAAACAAAAGCCTATGTTTGTATTTTGATTTGGTTTGGATTTTTTGGTATACTCAAAATGCTTATTTTCATCCTATTATTCTGGTTATGCATTCAGACATTTGTTCCCTGCTAAACTAAATGGTGCATAGTTTTGAGTTTATCATTTCCTTATTTTATTTCCTTATTATCAGGAATAAATTTACCTGTCATTTAAAGATAACGTTCTAACTTTTTGAGGCAAATGTATATTCAGCCTAGAGATGTTTTGCCTTCAAAATCAGGAAATATAATCAAAGACTGCCTTCTTCATAATTTCCAGGTATTTCAGTATCATTATCAAACCTTATCTTTTCCTGACATTTCAGTCTCTCTTACGGTCTATAGTCTTCAAGAAACCTTTACACTCAGCCTAAAGTGGCTGCAGTGGCCAAGTGGCTTGAGGTGCAGCTTACTGTTGACAGAATGTCTCATGTTTGCCAACCTGCCTCAACAGCCTGTCTTGTGGCCTGTGACTAAGAATTAGCTCCTGTGTTGAGCACTTTCTTAAACATTATTTCAAGAGATATAAATTCCTTATTCTATCCAGCAATAATCATTCTCATGTAGAAAGCCAAATATCTCTGGCAGAACAATGGTCAGATATCAAGTATCTGTTCTGGTGTGAATCACAGTCACTCCAGAGCAAGAAGTTTATTCATTTCCTGAAACATCCCAAGTCCTACAAGCCCTCTAAAGATCAACTTTGAACTCAAATTGAACTGGTAGGTAGGATTAGAAGACACAGAAAAAAGACAGGGAGCTGGAACATGGAATATTTAGAACATAAATAGAACTGTGACCCTGTCATTTGCTTTTGAAGCATTGCATACACATCACACCCTCACAAGATACCTGAGATATGAATTTTTTGACTTAGTGAATGCACATTGCTGTATAGGAGAGAAAGTACTGTCAGGCATGAAACAGGACTAAGCTTCATGATAAATGGTACCCTATTACCAGCAGTTATTGGTTTTGACACTAACAGTAAAGAAATTCTTTATCGAAGGATAAGAAAAAAGTGGTGAAATAGTGACCTTAAATGCTCCTTCTGGAAGAACTGAAAATGAAACATAGGATATTTTATGGAAAGAAGTTGAAATACAAGTTTATATTACATATTTTATGAGGAACATTAACAAATAACAGGCAATATGCCTCACTGAAACATTCAAATGACTGCTGATGACTGAAAGGTGGAAGCATTAAAAGCACTTCCATATAAAGCCAATTATAATTAATGACTGTTGTTATAATATAATGAAAGAAAGAATAAGAATAATTAAGTATATACAAAGTTATGGCTGCAAAGAGAAATGTGTTTCATAAACTTAGAGCTTATCAGCAATCCTAAATGAGGTAGGATATTTGCTGCTATCAAGCAGTTTAATCATGCATTTAGTGGTTTCTGACATTAGAGTAATATCAGGAACAAGATGAACCTCAGGGGAAGTTTATGCTCAGACCACTGACATAGAAGAGTGTTAAAAAATACTCTCTGTGACAGAGAGGTAAGGAAAACAGATGAGCTATGGGTAAAACTCAGAACTTTTGTGAAAGCTAAAATACAGAAAAGAATATTAAGCTGAAAGCAACGGTTTAGAAGACTACAGTGGAGATTTCAGATATCTTATGTGACATGTTCAGCCATATGCTGAAAAGAGACACCAGAGACCATGAAAATGAAGAGTAGGATTATTTGAGGATACAATTCTACAGCTTCCTGTCTGTAAAATGAATTGCAAGCTCCATGTTTACAGAATCAATCATGTCTTGAGGTATATGAAAATAAAAAAGAGACAAAAAATGAGAGACTAGTAAGATATCTCAAAAGGAAATATTTTATGGTTTGGTGAAGAAAAAGAAGACAAAATGAAATACTGATTTGGGAGAGGTTTGTAGGAGTCTCAATATAAAGAAGAGTGACTATCAAATATGAGTGAATTTCCCAGAGACAATAATTACAAATCTTTAAGTCACAGAAATTGCAATTCCAGAAACATAGGACATATACAAATAGAAGCTTTGAGCTAACATTTTCAAATACTGATCTGATTTGTGAGCAGGAGTAAAAAAACTGAAGAATCTTAAAAGTTAATGAGAACAGAAAGCTTAATATTTTACAGCATTCTTGATAAATTATTCAAGGTAAGAAAGGATAAACCAAAAAAAGGTTTGCACTTTAGTTTAATGTTTTGAAATAATGAAAGAGAACATTAAAAACTTGAAGTTTTGAAAGATATGATGTAAAACCCCTGCAAAGGATCTTACCTCAGTGCAATCAATAGAATTATACATAAATATATATAATAAAAAAGTGATTATAGGACAGAATATGATTTGCAGCACTCAATAATCTGTTCTATTCTGTCAACAGTAATTATCTAAAGTAGATGGCAACCATTTAGAAAATTTAAATATATTTGAGTACTATTTATTACTAAAAACCTAACAAGAAAGCATGATTATAGTGGAAATTTACTTTATTGTCCTGCAGACAATTTTTAGGTTAAAAAGGACTATACACTGTAACATTACTGGCACTTTAGATGCTACGATGTCATTATCTATAAGAAATGAGAACTTATCACATAATAAATAGAAAGACAGATAACTATAAACTACTTAAAAATATTAAGAATACTGAGGCATTTTTTTTTTAATAGAGAAAAAATGATAAATAAAAATACCTAAGGAAGACTTCAGAGTTCTGTAAAAAACTAAATAGAGCAAAACAATGAAATGTCTACAATGTGATTTGTCAGGGCATGCAGTTAACAGTGACAAAAGCTAGACTAGCTAATTATTTAATTGAAAAGCATTCCTCCAGTTTTCTCCCTCAGGGGAAGAGAGGCCAGAACATTAAATAGGAGTAGAAAACCCTTGCTGTGAATTAGCAGAAATGAGGGCACAGCTGTGACAAAACCTGAGATCCTCCAGAGCTTAATGCCATCTAATATAAAGATGTTTTCAGAAAGAAGGAGCAGGCTGGATGCATGGAGCACCTTTTTAGGACAGATGAAAAACTGCTTGAGAGCTTGTGTGGTAGAGTAAGAGAAGAGAAAAATGGCAAATCCTCTGCCTGGCAAGGAATAACAGCTTCCAGTGGCAGACAATAGGACTGGCTGGGGAGAAGCTCTGCTGAAAAGCTCCTGGGGCTTGTGGCAGACAGAAAGCTGAATATGAGCCACCTGTGTGTCCTGATAGAAGAAAANAAAGGTTTTGAAATGATTTAACAGTGGTTCTTGTGAAGGTGGATGAGGAAGCAGAGCCTCCTCAGTGCGTGGTGGGAGGACAAGAGAAAATGGGTATAAAAGAATCGAGGGAGGCTCTTAGTGGATGTGAAGAGGAACTCCTCCTGTCAAACAACAAAACAGGTTCCACAGAGAGGTGAGCAGACAACACCCAACAGGATACAGCCTAAGCAGCCTGGTCTGACCTCAGAGCTGACCTTTCTTTGAGCAATAGATTGGATTAGGGACTTTGTGATGCCCCAATGCCTGAATTATCCTAGGAATAGTCTGCGCATATAAAAATTATTCTGCATCCATTTTGCTTCCCATATTTTTGAGGAAGAATCCTAGGGAGAAAGTAGTAGCATTTCC
>VZTT01030569.1:6618-17114 GCA_013400855.1 Buphagus erythrorhynchus | reverse complement strand
TGTTGTTTGTTTGTTTGTTTTTGTTTTTTTTTTTTTTTTTAAACAATTGGCTTAAAATCGTGTCCCTTAAAATGAAAAGATTTCTCTTTTTTCCGGTGTGAAAGCCAAGCATTCATTCATATGCTCTGAGTCTGTTTCATAACTCACATTTTCAGTCGCTGGGTATGTCTTTGCTATTTTTAATTTTCTTCTGTAACTGCTTTGTTTCTCTTGACTCTCTCTACTTAGTCATATATGAGTCTATTTTTTCTATTTATTCTTTTTTTTTCTACTTTGTTTCATTCACTGGAGCATATGATCTGTTTGGTTACATCCTTGCCCTAAGAGGGTGAAAAAAAACCCAGAAAAAAAAAAAACCAGAAAAGGCAGTGATTTGGGAAGTGAGGTTTATGCTATAATATTTGGCTCTTTAGATGTGTGAAATTCTCATTGCTAGTAATGGGCATACTGTTACATAATGGAAGAAATAGATAGGAATAAAGATCAGATGAAAGAACAGTGCTCTAATTACTGTTCTCAGTAAGTGCTTCTCTATAGCAGATAATGCAACTGGTTTTGCTTATTTCAGGAGGATGAACCACCTCTGCTTTCCATGAGCCCTGGTGGTATTGATGTTGGCAGTGTAAGACTTGCCATATGACCATTTGCCTTGCAGTGGTAGAAGAGGAATTAGGGCTGAGACTTACTGCTCCCCAGACCTTGATTTAAACTTCTCCATCTTTAAGCATATTTCTAGTCTCTGTCTTGGAATTATCTTGCTTACCTATTGAGGCAGCTGGTAAAAATGACAGAATGTGAATGCTGGGAGTAGTGGGGAATGTTTACTGTCCAATGGGATACAAGTTAGTGCCCTTATCAATGTACTTACACGTGTTAACCAGAAAATGATTTTTCTTTAAACATCCTCTGTAGGGGATTGGTTTTCACATACTGCATAATTCTGGTCAGCTGAGCAGTTTCCTGTAACAGTGAAGAAGCTAAAATCAGCTTCCATTCCACTGACACCATTCAGTGTGGATACATCACATAACACTCTTGCCTATCATGAGACCTATCCATGCAAAATAGATGTGTGGTGTAACCATATACTGCTTTGAGCTGCACAGAGTTGGTATCACAGTCTGAAGTCATCATTATTTTCAGAAAGTTTTGCTTGTTCCATCTCAAAAATCGGCTTGTATTAATAATGCTATAGTAGGCATTTTATGTTGAAATAAATTCCTACTATATTGGCGTTTTATTCATCAAATAAATGTCCGCCATGATGAGCAATAGAACACAGTGTGCACTAAATTTAGAGAATAGATTCTTAGTTTTAAATTATTCACCAAAATCTTCTTTGTTTCTGTCAGTATCAGATAGTCTTTAAGTAGTAAATGAATGCTGAGTAGATCTAAAGAAAAGGTTATCAAGTAATTGAATTCAAAATCTTCATCAACAGCAAGATTCCAGCAAAAATGAAGGAAGTCTTCCTTCATTTGTCAGTCTTTATAAGTGAGACTAAAGCAGAGTTATAAATTAGATTTTTCCTCTGGTGGGAGCTATTCATGGGGGGTGTTTGTGATGGTATGGCATTATCCCTGCTATTGATGTTTTTTTCATGCTCAATTAGTCACACTTCCTGTGCTGCTGATTTTAATTCCACAAGGAGGTACAATGGCATAAGAATATGTCTGTGCAGGCACATTGAGAAATGTCTTATGAATGGATTATGACAAAGATGCACTTTTATAGCAACTACAGAGGCAATGAAATTAATAACTGACCACCTCACTTTTCAATTAGTCTGCACCATGACAGGATTATTACTGCTTGGCTTTGCTGCTGGGAGAGATTCTACCATCAGGTCCTATCTTCATTACCTGCTAATTCTGTATTTAACCTGGGTTTTCCACTTCCACATGGGATGTAGTGTTGAATGTAAAGTAGCTGTCAGAGCCACACATGAAAGCGCTGTCATGAGCTGCCTTGGTGTCTTTTTATCAGCTGTTAGTGCCAGGTGTCATCACTGAAAGATGTGCTCACACAAAGCAGTAATGAGTCTTTTAACACCTGCCCACAAGCCTCTGGGCACTCATTCCAATACACTACTTACCTGTGCTGGCTCACTCTTTGCATCATTTGCCTCAATGAGGAGACATAAAACCTTGGTGTCTAGTATCCCAACCTGCCTACAGTCTCCTAATTTTAATTATCTCTACAATGTAAGCAGCAGAGCAGTGGGCCCTCAGAAATCCAAAAATCTTCATACAAATTGCTTAACTGCAGGAGCACATCAGATGCCTGGTGCCAGTCTGAAGAGAGCAAAACCTGCCCTTTAGTAATGAAGGAGGAGCACTGAACATCAAGCTGCTGCTGTTTGACCAGGGACTGGGGATTCTGAAGATCAGTGTAAAAGAGAGATAAAAAGGCTGAGCAGGTAGTTGCTGGAAATACAATGGTAAAAAATCCAATGATGGAATTCTCTGGTCTCCCCTGGGTGCATGGGGCAAACGTAAAGGTATCCGTGTTGAACATGACATCTTCAAAGACCAGTCCACTCAGGCAGCCAGCAAAGGAACACAGAGAAAGACAGTGGAAGGTAAGTGGCCTTCCCCTGCCTTGGAAAAAACTCAGCTTTGATGTACAAGATATCTATCATATAAAGACTACGAGCAGCACAGATTAGGATCTCTCAGGGCAAAAAGATGGAAGCAGTTGTATTTATTCCTGTTTCAAATGACAGTTTGAAATGTAAGATGTTTGCCAAATTCTGCACCTGGGATGGGGCTTCCCTGGATGTATGGACAGACTAGGGAATGAGAGGCTGGAGAGCAGAGCTGTGGAAAGGGACCTGGGGGTCCTGGTCGATGGCAAGTTGAACATGAGCCAGCAGTGCCCTGGCAGCCAGGAGGCACCAGACAACCTGGAGTGTCCTGGGGACATCAGGCACAGCATCACCAGCCAGGCAAGGGAGGGGATTGTTCCCTCTGCTCTGCACTGGGGCAGCCTCACCTCGAGTGCTGGGGGCAGTTTTGGGTGCCACAGTATAAAACAGACACTAAACTATTGGAGAGGGTTCAAAGGAGAGCCACAGAGATGGTGAAGGGCCTTGAGGGGGAGCCGTGTGGAGCAGCTGTGGTCACTTGGTCTGTTCAGCCTGGGGGAGACTGAAAGGAGACCTCCTTGCAGTCTGCAGCTTCCTTATGAAGGGAACAAGAGGGGCAGGCACTGATCTCTTCACTCTCATGACCAGTGAGAAGACTAGAGGAAACAGCATAAAGCTGAGTCAGGGGAGGTTTAGTTTGGATATTAGAAAAATGTTCTTCACCCAGAGGGTGGCTGGGCTGGGACTGGAAAAGGCTCCACAGGGAAGTGGTCACAGCACCAACCTGAGTTCATGAAGTGTTTGGACAACACTCTCAGGCACCTGGTGTGACTCCTGGGGATATCCTTTGCAGGGCCTGGAGCTGGACTTCAGTGATCCTTGTAGGTTCCCTACAGCTCAGGATATTTTATGATTGTATGATCTTGAAAGTTCGCCTTCAGTGTTCTGTTTGGAAACTGCACTATTGCTCATTTGCCAGTGGTTCTTCCATTTTCTTCTTCCTTCATCCTGATTATATTGCTCAGACTGCTTGGTTCATTTATGAGATGGCAGAGAAGGCAAGTAGAATTTTATTGTTAAGTAGATTTTCCATGTGACCACAGTTACAGCTCTCAGTTGGTAGACTGGCTCTGCTGGGATTGTATATGCTACTTCTCTCAACTAATTTCTGTGGTCCCTATTTGCTTCATGCTCTTCAAAATAGCTTGCAAATGGAAAAAAATGAGGAAATCTAGCACTCTACAGCAGGTGAATTAGTTGGCCTTTTCAAAATAGGAAGCATTTATATACAGATGTAAAACCCTGTGTCCATCTCTTGATCAAATCTAAGTAGCCAGGTGCCTGCATGCTTCCCTACCTGTTTAAATCACTTGCCTATTTGCACAGCCTGTAGGTCCTCACATATCAGGCTATTGCCTAGCTGACTTAATTTCTTTCTGGAGAGGAACAAGAATAGAATTTTTCACTTGATTGGACATCCAGACAGTGATTCTGCTGTAAGAAGAGCATCTGTTGTGTCCCTGTAGTTTGCAGGCTCTGTCCTGTCACTTAGCTCCTCCAGTTCAAGGTAGAGAAAGATTTCTCTGGTACAAATGGAACCTCACACATTTTAAATTGCTTTTTTTTCCTTTGATTTTAGTATGTAAAGGTCAGATATCATAGTAGGGCCTGGAGCATCTAAAGATCTACTGATGGTGATCTATTAGATCACCATTACATGTAAAGGCCAGTTTCTTTCATTTCTCTGTCTCTTCCCCTCTTCCTACTCTTCTTCCTGTCATCAGCTGCACAATTCTCCCCTTTTCTTTCTTGGCAGTCCTTTTGCCCTTGGTAGGCCAGTTCATCTCACTGAACACACAAACCCTCTCATTCAACACAAGCAAGTAAATATTCTTCTGAGGATTTAGTGAGCCAGTGCAGCTCAAGCTGCCAAGCCACTCAAGAGATGGAGCAGGAGCGCATAGAAGGGAATGGTGGAGGAGGCAGCCCACTCCTTGTAGCAGCAAGATCTGGCTCTTAGATCTGGTCAGCTGCAAAGTGAAACCTTACCTGAATGGAAGCTTGCAGAAGTCTGAGAAGGGCACAGCATAGCCACTGCTGCTATGTCTTCTACTAATTGACCTCCCCACATCCTTTACTCCAACAACTGTTTTGAATAATCAGAAGTTAATTTTAACTCCAAATTGCTTCCCTGAGGATAAGTCCCTCTAAGAATAATTCTCAGCAGACAGAAGATTAATGGCAGAACGAGTAAACAGTAGGAGCACGTGGACCTCAAAAAGAACAAAGATGGGACTAATATGTCTTCTAATCCCTAGGAGTGGGCCCTTCTCTCTATTACATTTGCACATACTTTGAACGAGGTAGGCAGCTACTTTTTTAACCTCAAGGGTTTTCAGTGCACATGGAAAAAAAGACTATTTATTTTTGTATCGTGCATGTAAGTATTGTAACTATATACAAAGCAGCAATCCCAGTGTCCCATGCCACAGCCCAAGCACATGACTTTGTCTTACTTTCCAGCCACTCTGAATGTATTAGAAAAATTGTATTCCTTACCATCTTTGCTCTGGCAGCTCTATGGCTTGCTGGAGCTATGTACAGCATGGGCAGGTGTGAAGCATGACAGATGTGTTAACATTAGAGAGTGTGACCATACTGTGGAAGGCTAGGCTACCACATGTGGACTCTAATTACCTCTGGCATTGAAAAAAAAGCTAAGACAAGGATTTTTGCTTTGTGCCTCATGCACTGCACGGCACAGTACATGTGTGCTGTCCTGGTACATTATTTCTCTGCTTGACAGTTGGTGCTGGGAGAATAAATCATTTGTGTAGCTACTATTACTGTAAACTTACTAACTCTTCATGGTGAGCTACCAAAGGGATGAATACAGGCAAAGTCAACCTTCCATACAGAGGTATCTCTTCCAATCTGGAAGTGGGGGAAGAAGTGCATGATTGAAGGTATTTGTACTGTAATATGTCCCTGCCACGCTGCTGATGTCCTTGGTGTTTCTGTGAGCAGATAGGCTTCAACACATTCATGTATCAAAACAAAAAGTGGTCATTTAAGTTAAAATCAACTGCATTTTGTGATCTTGTATAGCACTACTCTGCTTGCAGCCCGATGCCCTTGGAGGATATTGCTGTAGGCATATTTTAACTGCAGGCATCTCTCCTCCACTAGATTCTTAGCAGACGGGGATTAGGATGCGGTACTTGGCTGAAGCTGTCCTGCTGACAGACCGCAGTGACCTTGCTGTGACTTCTGCTCTGATCTCACTGGCACTGCTGGAATTTGACACACTAGAACATGAGATACTGGCTCCATTATGCCACTAATTGGTTTCCAGAGCATTGTGTTCCTGCCTCCTTCACCATCTGATGTAGGTGGCAGATAGTTCTAATTTATCTTTGCCATGTGATTTAGAAGGCTTAAGTCTCTATCATCAGCTAGTTGATACCCTTATCCTTTCATGTGGCTGTCTTTATCATATACAGGTGTAGAGCTTGACACAGGCTTGTATTGTAAGCATGCTTGGTCTTCTTATTGCTGGATCTTCTGGAATGAAAGGAATTTTTTTGCTCTTTGAGCATTGATAAAACACAATAAATATTTTTCTCATGCATCTCTAGAGTTATATCTTAAAATATTTTCTCTATTTTTTAAATGTACAACAACATAATAATATATTTCTGCAAGATTATTTATTTTTGGACTGCATAGCTTGATTTTATTTTTATCTAGCAGTGTTGTGGAAGGTAAGACATAGGAAAAATTCATATTCTTAACCATAATACTTCAGACTTTGCTTTGAATGACGGTTTTTTGTCTTTATAATTATTTATTTTGTCCAAAAAACACAGTGCTGGATAAAAATGTCAACAAACTGAAATAGAAAGCAGCTCCACATGGCAGGATGTCTGTAGCACCTTTTTTTCTCATGGAAAAAAAAAAAAAGACAGTAGTTTTCCGAAGTCCAGTTTTGTCAGTCCTACAAGTTGGAATTTCATGCTGTTAACTTAATCATTAAAGAAGTTTATGACCGTGAACAAAATGACTTGCAAATGCGTTGATATCAAGGGGGGGACAAGTGACAAATCTAACCCAGAGGGAGCACAGGGATTAGTTGTTAGCAGAAAACTACCTGACACAATTATCAGAAAAATAAGTTGTGGATTTAATTACTGCAGCTCTGCCAGATGAAAGTAAAAGTTATTTGGTTCTGTCACTGGTAAGGTACCAATGGTTAAATCTGCCAGGAACTTGAGCATTGTCAAAGTGGCTTTTACCTTGCAGGATCCTGGCTCCCCAGGTGGAATTCACGATCTGCTGTTGGACCCTGTAGCTCCATGGCAACCCATGGGAAAGCAGGTGTCTCAATAAGATAAAAAGCAGACTGCAGATACCTAAAATATCATACATGAAATGCCAAATTACACAGCAGGTGTGAACCCCACTTCTTTTTCTTGATTTATCCTAGGCTGTGGGAATATGCCTAGGCTAAATCAGAATCTATCCTCTTTTTATGTGCTTAAGTGTGCCCTTCAGTAATGGGGTAGATGACCAGTGTTGACTGGGGATAACTCCCTGCTGGGGAAGCTCTACCTCATCCTCATTTCAAGGTATTGGGAATAGAAAATCCCACATCAGAGGTTGAGTACATCTGCTAAGTACAGCAGTTGCAATTCACAATGCTTTTTTATAGTGGTCATACAGCTGAATTGAAAGCTTTAGGCAACTACATTGAATGATGATAAACTAGTGCCCAATAATTTGGTGACTTAAGGAAGAGTTATACATGCATTTTACCTATTGTTTTTCTTAGATTTAGATGGTAGAAGAAGAATTTCCTAGATGAGATTGAAGAGCATGTCAATCACTTTGTTGGTTTCCTAAAACAACTAGTTGCTTTATGGGTTCTTGTTATCATTGCTTTTTGAAACAAACTTACTTAGGGATTTTTATCCTCTACTTTTCCCTTGTGTCCAAACTCCTTTGAAGTATCTGTTAATTTCTCTTAGCATTTTCCTTGGCATTTCCCATGTCACTGTAAGTATTTGTAACATAGAAGAGAGAGAGGTTTTGGTTGTTTGTTTGTTTTACAAAGGAAGAGTCTTAGTCAAAAGACAGTTGCCAAAATCATTATAAATGGAAGCATTCTTTACCAGACAGTCATACACAGCAGTGTGCAGTGGTGTATCAGGGTGCCACATTCAAACCTGTCAGCACAAGATGGCCTGATTTATTTTCTTAGATGTTGGTTAGACTTCTTTGCAAGAGGTTAGACTTCCTAGAGACTGGGACCTTAGGCTGTGGTTCCACAGTATGAGGCATTTTGTGGCAGTGACAGATAACAGGGTTTCTGCTTCCTTCTCCTTGCCTCCATGTACTCTTTCCTTCCCCTGCACTGCAAGAAGCTAGCTCCTCAGTCAGCCAATGCAGAAGTCATGAGTCAGATCAAGGAACTAATCCATTGTGAAAATTACCCTTTGCTTTAACTCCAGCTGACTCTTTTGTGGCGTTCACAGTAGGGTTCCAGGAGTGGTGGTGCAGGTGTGGTGTTTCACAATGAAGTTGTGAAGGACCTGCTTGGCCTTCAATGGGAGATGAAGATAGAACTCTAGGATGGGAAGTTTTTGCTGAAAATTGGTAAAATTGGTTACTGTGAAACTATGGTCTCAAATTTCCCATCTTCCTTAGCAAGAGCAGAACCCTTTTCTTTCTTCCTTGCTTCCTCCTTGGGCTTACATAAAAGTTATCCTTTCATGATAACTCTTGAACCATCTTTTTTTCAATAAGGCCAGTGTGAGAGCATTCTAGGTTCAGACTGAGAGCAGATTAAAGTTTTTTATTCCACTATTGACCACTAAGGTATTGAAAGCACACTGGTTATTCCCTACTTCCTATCTTCAGGTGTTGCTGAAACAGTCATTTTTATTGAATTGCTTAAGCATAGCATGGCCAAAGGTTGGGAAAGTTGTAAAACCACAAGTGGCTAAAAATTCTCCAACCTAAAGACATGTTAGAGGAGTGATAAACCTATCATCAATAGCTTTGCAAGTGGAATGACAGACTCTGTTAATCACTGTAAATATTCTTGTTTGAAGAGTCCAGATACTGTCACCAAGGAGTGGTCCAGTCCACCTCTCGTTAGGATGAGGAAACTACTACTTCAGAGGACTGGTGCCAAACTCTCAAGGTACAACCAGTTAGCCTGCATTGCTGGGGTGTGCATCCTTTCCTGCACACTTATGTGGAGAGCAAACCAAATGTGATTCTGACTTAAACAGGAGTCTCCATAGACCCAATCATAGTTCCACAATCCAGGGGAGAATCTTTCACTCCTGTATGGATTGTGAATTCCACCTGGCCTTGGTACCATGTCTGTTCCTGCCCAACATATCCCTTCCTGAATCACACGGAGGTAACAAACCTGAGCCAGGTGATGGATGGGCACATGATTCCATTTCTGTTAAATGCATTCTGGTGTGGATATTGGCTTTGTGTCTTTAGTCACACTTTAGAGGGGCTGTGCAAAAATGGGCAGTACTTGATCTAGCATAAAATCTGCCTGGTCAAAATTAAACCAACAAAATTGCCTTATTGCATATGAACCAGCAGAGTGAATTTATACTTGATGAGTGCCTAATATCCGATGGCCGTGGCACTTCTGGGTCTATTTCCTGTTGCCTTAGAGGACATTTTACCTGTTATTGTTGAAAGTTTTTAGACCAGAAAAAGTGGGACTGAGTGCATGTAGGGCAAAGAGTACTGAGCACATTTCTCTGATAGGTGGGAGAATCTGGTTTTGGAGCTAGTAATCAGGGAGCTTCATGAAAACTATGCTGTCAGAAAAGATACGGAGTGAGGGGTGCCTGGATTCAGAAAGGCAGCCCTCTTATTAATGAATGAAAGCAGAATGTGGGTCTGTCTCATATTACAGGCATGTCCCAGAGTAACTCCTCTAAGGGATATAAAGAATACTGCTTTAAACACCCTACTTCATTGGTTTTATCAGGTCAGGGGTGATGTAGCCAGTGACTGTTACTCAAGAAAAGAGGTGTGTTCATCCATGTGTACACAGGCAAGACCATGTCATTGTCTGAGAAACTTAAATTATCTGTGTCTGTATGGGTGTGATCTATACTTTCAAGGTTCAAACTGGAAGCACTACTGACAAATACAGTTTAATTACTATCCTTGGAGCCTGGTGCTCACTCAGCACTGCCTGGTATCAACAGCTATCTACTGCCTACCATTCCCTGATCCCTAAAAATAGACAGAGATAGAGGCAATATAAACTGAAACCATAAAAAGACAGGATGGATTTTTCTTTCCAGGGGAAAAAGAAGAAGGCGTAGCTTAAAAGGCAGATGTAGGCATGGAGTTTGGCTTGTTACTTTTAGAGGAAAGCATTATCAAACATTTACTCAGAGCCTAGAGATTCCCAGATATGTTTATCTAGGAAGGAAGATAAATTTTAAAAATAAAGGCAGGAATAACTGTTTTAAGTGGGCTAGGTATATCTCAAAATGACTCAACTTTCCCGAAAAGTATTGCAATCTCCACTTCAGGCTGTCCTACCCCTCCCTCCTTGCAGGTGAATGCTCTTGGGAGCAAGGATTTGAGAAGCTCCTTTGCTGGATAAGCAAGGAGCAGCTTGGCTGAGAAAATATTATTTCTAATGCTGTATTTGTAACCTTGATAAGATCTCCACAGCAACAGAAGTTGCTGAATAGAGTTGGTCATGACATTTTGACAGAAGTGTTCCACTGGAAAATTCTATTTTAATACAAAATAAAGGGGAGGAGGATTTGATTTTGACTATATTTTGATCTGAAAAAATGGAAAAAATCTGAAAAATGTCACGAAAGGAAGAGACTTCTCTCTTTTTTTTCAGTCT
>VZTT01030567.1:55515-84991 GCA_013400855.1 Buphagus erythrorhynchus | reverse complement strand
AAAAAAAAGAGCAACAGAATCAGGGTAGGCCTCACCAATTCATTTAAATCTCAAAGTGCTCTGAAATGCTACTCAGGGAACTGCTCTGGTTTTCTAGCTAGGTTGGAATCTGCTGTGTCAAGGAGTGAACTTTCCCACAAAACAGAATAGAATGATTGAAAAGGAGAATCACAGATGCTGTGGTTGGTGTGTTACTCTGCTGGAGAGGTTCTGATGCTCAGTCCCAGCCTAGCAACCTGAGAACCAAACTGTCCTGAAATAGCACAGGACAAAGGGGATCAAAAATATCTTATTCCAGCATGACAGACATTGTAAGCCAAGTTCATAATATGCTCAAAGTAGGGTCACTGGTGTGGGGTTCAGTTTGCAGAATCAGACACATCATTTAAGTATTCACATAAGCATAAAGTGCTGATATCCAAAGTCCTATATTCAGTTAAGTGCCAGCTTAGAAACACAGCTGACATGAAGTCCAGCATTCAGAAATCTGAACTGAGCTGATCTTTGAGCTACTTCCTACCCAAACTGAGGCATTCTTTTATGGAGAAGAGTGAAGAATGGGAAAAGCATATTAGTAACTGTGCATATTGAAACAATTAATTTTAATCTTGATTAGTTCTTTTTTGTAGCATCAAAGTAAACACAAATGAAAGTGAAAGAAAATATGCAACCAGAAGTGGACATTTCAAAGTCATACATGAGAAAATATGGAAAGTAACAGGACACTGAAAGTGGCATCTGGATGGATCAAAGCTCTGGTATCACTTCCTACGGATCATGTCTAATTTAGATTTGAGTAAAGAGTGTTTGCTGACTTTTTAAGATAATCTTCAACATGTCAATCAATATCAGGCAGATACTGATTAAAGTGGCAAAGAATAAAGGTGGGTTATAGATCCCCCCTCACAGTTTTGCTTTCCTTTAAACAAATGAAGACACCTGACATATCAATAAGCAGCATTTTTTTACCTACTTGTAAAAGAAATGCACATCTGGTATTTTGCTTGGAGAGGGAGGAAATATATCTGCCTTGATGCTGATACTTTCCAGCGTTGTTTCAATAGTAGCTCCTAAAATGTGAGAATAAAAAAAAAAAGGAGCAAACTATGAATGGATTTTTGAGGGGTCCACATGTAATATTTTCTCAGTCTGAAAGCTGTGGATCTCACTTAATAGCATTTAATGGATTACTGTACATCACACACACTTTTTTCTAACTAAACTTTCCAGATACATATGTTCCTCATACAGTCTGATTTCCTCATGTAGACATAGCAAAATAAAAAAAATTAATAAAACACGGGTATAAATATTTATTACTCTTTTATATTCATTTAAAGCAATCATTGGGTATTAAAGAAACATAAAATAATTTAGGCTGGCAAAGAACTGCTGAAGATATCTGATACAACCAGTCAGAGCATATGCCCTGAGTGTATAACACACACACATCAAAACCATGTAATGACCTGAGCCATTTGCAGTACTGTGGGAGATGAAATAACAAGACTCAGAAGGATTATGGAATCATAGGCAAGCCTTGATTGCACGTTTTGGAACAAATGACAGGCTGGTGTATGAACTATATGGATTTTGGGCAAAAGCTGAAAAGGAGGAAAATGCAAGTAACCAAAGTTCTTAGGGATCCTTCAAACCCATGAACTGAGGGTCGGAAAAAGACAGAAAATATTGGTGCTCCACTGCAACATTTCAGAAGAGGAAATTGTACAAATGGAGCTGCACCCTTCTAAGGAGTTAAAAATTGCTAGAACAACAAGAAGTGGCAGTGGTCAGAAACTGGTGAGAAGACTGAAGAAAATAAGTTTTCCACTTGTTCTTGAAACAGTTCATAGAATCACAGACTCATAGAATGGTTTGAGTTTGAAGCAACCTTAAAGATCATCTTGTTCCAAACCCCCCGCCATGGGCAGGGACACTCTCACTAGACCAGGATGCTCAAAACCCTGCCCCATCTGTTCTTGAACACTTCCAGGGATGGGACAGCCACAGCTTCTCTGGGCAACCTGTGCCAGTGTCTCACCACCATCACAGGGGAGAATTTCTTCCTAATATCTAATCTAAACCTATTCTTTTTAAGTTTGAAGCCATTGCCCCTTATTCTGTCACTATATGCCCTTGTAAAAAAGCTCCTCTCCAGCTCTCTAGTAGCCCCTTTAGGTACTGGAAGATCTCTAAAATCTCCTTGAAGCCTTCTCTTCTCCAGGCTGAACAATCCCAGTTCTCTCAGCCTGTCACCCAGGAGGGGTGATCAGCCCTCTGACCATGTTTTGGCCTCCTCTGGACTCACTTCAGCAGGTCCACATCCTTGCTGTGTTAGGAAAGGCAAACTTCAACCATTTTAATATTTAGCAACTGAGATTTAAAAAAGGCACTGGAAGAGCTTAGCATCTTTTCTTTGTATTAGGAAAAAATCAGGACTATCTCCTTGTTTTTCAAGACAATTACTGCCCTCATTCCTCCAGTGGCAGGAGACAATATTGGCATTTACTGGCACGAATATTTGTGAACTAGAAACCCATAGCTAAGAGTGACCTTTAAAAGAGCTTTTGATGACAGTGGATTGTCAAAAGACTCATGGAGAGGGGATATGATGACCTGAATTACAATGTGGCTCTCACAATGAGACAAAATAATGGTGATGGAAAATGCGTTTCAGATCATGGACAGACACAATGAGAGAAATATGGAGAACATCTCTTGTTGAACAAATCTGATCTCATTCCTTTAGTGCTGGTGAACTTGGTTGCTAAAGAAAGTTACGTAAATTTATCAAGTATTTCACTAATTACCACATGAGATTCAAATTAAAAAGTTACCAGTGTAGTATCAATTAAGAGCACATTCTGCATTAAAAACTATTTAGCTAAGTCATTATAAAATTATCTGGCCATGTGAAATTGTCATCAAACATGGGATGTCTCCAGGCTTCTCAAGGCATCGATATTGAAGTGTGAAAATGCAAGATTAACATCAGGGATCTGCAAGTAATTGTATAATCCATGCTGGTAACGTGTGTAGATGAGACAAAGATTATGACGATTAAAAATAAAATACAGAGCAACTTGGTTACTTGGTAAGATGATGCCAAAATAAATTCAATATAAAACAAGTGCAGCAAGAATTGGAGGCCAGTCTTAAGAAAGAGAGATTTTCACTTGGAAACTGTAACTTTGAAAAAATACTCAGAGTGGACATCAGATCCAAAAACCCATCATGAAATCCCTTACATTTGGAGAAAGAAGGACACAGGGATTCCAAATACAAAAGTGATTTTTATTGCCATTATAGCAAATTAAACACTGGAATACTATTCCATCCTATCCTTTAAGATATAAAAGTTACAGAAGGTGTAGAAAGAGCCTCAAAAGTTATTCAGGTGCTCAAAATAAATACATGATAGCAAGACAATTAGAAGAACTTGATCTACGTAATTTATCAGAAGGATGTGATGATTCCAGTACACAAAATATTTCTTCAAGAAGGAAAATGTTGGTGAAAAGAGAGAAAAATTGGAGAAAGACTGACAAAAAGCAAGAGCTGAAAACTGAAGTCAGGGAAATTCAAATAAGATAAAAGCCTGCTTTAAAAACAAACACAGAGATGGTGTTTGACCAGTGAAAAAAAATACCAGTGACTGTGGCAAAGTTGTTATTTCTGGCAGTCTTAAAAGTCCAGGTTGAATGCTCTTCCAAAGATGTGCTTTTGTCAAACAAAAGTTTCTGGGCTCAGTGCCATGGAGAAAGTACAAACACTCCGTGCCTGTAATGGATAGGTGAGCAGATCAAATTACTTCATTGTCTCATCTGGCCTCAGATTCTGGGAACTTGTGAGCTGGACCAATGGAAAACTTAATGATGTGCACAGCCACGTGCTGCCCTAAGCCTCTTGATTCCTTGCCTAATTATGTCCCCACATCAGTTTCTTCTTCTAAAATTGCCCAAGTGAGATCTTGGCACAGGCAGAAACACTTGGAATAATGTGACTATCACAGTCATTGTCCTTGCCCTGAGTGAGGTGGGTACAGAACACAAAAGAAAACCCGTGCTTTTTAATTACACTCTGCAGATTTTTGTGCTGAAATGCTATGCACTGTGAGACCCACCAGACCAAGCACAAGGAAGAGTGAATAACACAGAAATGGAAAACTAAAAATGTGCACTAAAACTAAAAAGCCCTTACTCTTCCCTTCCAGCCACCAGCTGAACTGAAACATCAGCAAAACACAAAGGCATCTGTGCAGAGCTGCTTCACAGCTCAGGAGCCATCTCAGCCTGATCTTCGGCTGCCCCTCCACTCTTCCCTCAAAGTAATGCAGCTGCTGAGCCAAGAAGGATTTACTCTGCAGCCCCAAATACTTGAGAGTACATTCACAACAAGAAGAAGGAGAAGACAAACCAGGTACCTAAGAACCTGTCAGCAAGGCTGTTGGACTGCAGAGCCAGCGCTGTTCGGAAGCCCTTGCTGTCTGACGGGATGATGGTGGACTGACAGACAAAAGCTCCCACAAAATTGGAAAAATCTTCTGATTCTGCAACCATGTCCTTCAGAGTAACATCTGTGATATTGTCAGTGCAAATTGCCATCTTCTTCCCCTGTGGACAATCAGGAAAAAAAGGGAGAAGCTGTAGGTTGTTGATAAGAAGTGAAAAAGTTTGGGAAGAGAGAGATGGCAAACTTCCTGATTGCAAACTGGATGAGATTCATTACTTTACCTTATAAAAAGTTGATGTCTCTATGTGTCTGTCATAAGAGGGACAAACCACAACAAATTGTGCCAATTGTCAAAGCTCAGATTAAAGCCTTGTACAGACTCAGAAATACAATGTCACCTCTGGCAGGTGCCTTATCAGAAATCTGTACTGTGGAACACTCTTCTTTGTTTATCTTGACAGCACAGTATTTACTTCCAGAGCATAGTAAAATGGTTTGCAAAGAAAACCCTATTTCCCTTGTCTTTAAATAATATACTGTAGAATACCTCTTTATTTGGGATTTAATCCAGATAAAATATTTTCAAAGCACAAATACATGAAATCCCTAAACAGATATAGAGCCTTCAAGACTGCTTTAATGTCGTATGTCAAGATCAGCTCTAGAATCAGTGCAACAGCAATGAAAGACAAATTACCAGACTCAGTTTTCCTAACAAAATGTCAGGCACTCACCACCTAATCATATGGTTGGTTGTACTGTAGTACCATTGTAGTAGTTTGGGAAAGTGAAGACCAGAGCCACAGAGGAGAGAGCATATCTGTATGTTTGTGGCTCTAGCTGTCAGCAACTCAGGTGGTAGTTAAACACACATTGAAGCTTAAAAGTATGCAAAATGCTGTAAAGAAATGTGACTACTCATTTGTCTTAACTCATGCAAATCCTTTGGTACATGGCAAAAAGACTTCAGAACTTTACAGGGCTGAGCATTATTGTTAACTACACATGTTGGCTTTCATGGGACAATGCACAACACTGGTACTGCTCTGAAAGTCAATTTATGTGTGACAACATGCCCTGGTTCAGTCCAAGCCCCAGACAGAGCCTGTTTAAGTCACAGACTAAACACATTTTTCTACCACTCTCCAAGCTTGCAAAGTCAGCACTGGGCATCTTGGCCACTGGCAGACAGCAGGGTGACCAGGGGCTCTGCATACAACATCCCCAGTGAAGCAATGAGGGACACATATGGAAAGCAATTGCCAGCTGAAAGACCCAAACTCTTCATTTGAGCTCCTTGGTGGCAGCACACAAAGGTCAGGGCTGTGATGCAAGTGACTTAAAGGCACAAGAAAGAAAAAGCAGGGATGTGACAGGAATTTTCTTCTGAGCTTTATTTATGGCCTATAACACAGCATCTCTGCCCTGGAAAATCACTTGGCTGCTCAAAAGTCCTCTTGCACTGCAAAGCAAGATCCAAAGGGAAGTGTTTTCACAGTACTGGTGACAACTCAGCTGAAAGGGATTCTTTGTAATATCAGTGTTACCCCAGAGCATCAACACAAGCAACAAATTGGTTCATCCTCCCAACCCTCAACCCCAGCTGAGCTCACCTCATTCCCACACAGGCTGATGTTGAAGAAGTGGAAGAACTTGGTCCCTCGGGAAGTGAAGCTAGGTCCACTCATCAACGAGCCCACATGGCTGAGGTTGCTAAAATTGTAATTCAGGCTCTGGTTATCCTTGACATAGGACACCAGGCAGTCACTGAAGCAGGCAGAGTGGTCCTGCAAGGCAGAGGCATCCATTAAAGAGCAGTTATGGAATAGCAGCAAACCATTCACCTTGGAGTTAAAGCACGGGTGCAGACAGGACTGCCTTCCTTGTTAAGGATGAAGGGGAACTCTGTCCTATTCCTGTAACTGATCTTTCCCTTGGGATAATTCCCATTCCCCTTTCAGTCCCTTGCAATCACATATCAGGACTAAAATATTCCCTAAGCCTGGTTTTTCTGTTGTCTGCTGCATTAACCAAGAGAATGCAATTTCTTGCTTTGTTTTGTTCTGGGTGCTTTTAGGATCCCAATGTTCCAGCTTAAAGCCCTGTAAACAAACCAAAACAGGGCCTTGGTTACACTTCCATTTTGTAAAGGAAACACAAGAAACAGCTCAAGAAACAAGGGCAGGATATGAGCACAGCTGAAGACAGGCAGAATACAAATAAACTGGAGCTGTTCTTCCAGTACCTGTGCAGCTCCTTGAACATGATAAATGTTTACTTATGCTTACAGTTTCATGTAAGAGGAACTTGTTACAGGTTTCTAAAGGCCCAGAAACATCATCCAGCTGAGGAAGTCCCTAAGTTTAAAAGAGCAGGCATCTGGGATAGTTTTGGTGGAAGTAATGTAGATATTTGCCCTATTTGTACACTGCCCACACTACAACTTCTTGAAATGAACCTTTTTTTGAGCTGGTGTTGTCACTTTTATCTGATTATTTACAAACAGGAATTAGACTAGTGACATCTTTGGTGGGCCAATTGGTCATAGCTATACTGCAGGGCTCACAAGGCACATGCCTGTAGGAAAGCACTAGAAGCAGCCCTCTGAGAGCCCAGAGTTCACCCCAACAGCTCCAGCCCAACAAACACTGTCTGCCCATCCCCCAGAAACACTGTGGTTCAGTACCTTGGTGCTCCTGCTGCCAGGCCCACACGGGATGCAGGCCTCCTCGCCGTACACCTGGTGGATGGACAGGAAGGTGTTGGCTGGGCACTCCTTGCACTGGCTGCTCTCCTTGTCGATGTAGTGTCCTGGCGGGCAGGGCACGCAGGACGAGCCCGACTGCTCGGAGCCCAGGGCACAGGCCCGGCAGGAGGAGGCGACGCCGTCCGCCGCGTTGGTCACCGTGATGGAGTAGATCTTGGCCATGTCATTGATGAACTGCCTGCTCTGGAACGAGAGCCAGGGAGACCACCCCGCCGTCACCACCCACGTCTCTGTGCACCAATTCAGGGATCAGCCAAGCCATGGCTCTGTCCTTCCTCGTGGTTTATGCACAGCTGCCTCCCAGGGGCTGCTTTGTGGTGAGAGCCACTCGCCCCTTGTGAGAAACCTGGGAGCTCCAACAGAGGGCTAGAGCTCTGGCAGTGAGTGTCCAAGGAATGCTGCGTTGTAAAGCCCCACACATAAAGAAGTACTTACATCTTGGCCCTCATTTATTCTCTGAAAGGCCCAGGTGAATGTGAAGGAAGCATTTTTGGAGATGATGTGAGTGTAGGATTGTCTTTCTTTACTTCTTTCCCATGATTCCACCACATTGGTATTTTTTCGATTAACATCCTACAAAATGGGAATATTTTTTTAAAAAGGAACAACAAAACATGTGGTCATACTACACTAAGCACCAATGTTTTATGATGTAGAGATCAGCATGTAAAAAGGACTCCACAATTGCACTTAACATTTAATAAAGCAGACATTCTTATTTTGTTTTGCACAACTGACAAATTTTCAGACTCTTCTAAATTGCCACCTAATTTCCACTCAATTTTCTTCAAATTAAGAGCAAGTTCCTTTAAAGAGCCACCAAACACAAAAAGAACTGGCTTCTCCTTCCAATGGAAGGGACAAGGGAGCCGTTGCAGATCCATTTGCCTTCCTCAGCTAATGGACATTCAAACAAACATCTTTTCATTGTCTGCTGCTGTACTGATCCTCCAGGTCATTGACAGGATCAAGTCTAAATTTCCAAACTGTCCTCTTCCCATCCCTCTGTCCCACATCTTGACTTGTCTTGTACTTGTCACTCTGTTACCAGATGCTAACTCAATAGCACAAGAGAGACTGATAATTTCATCAGTCAGTTTAACAGGGGAAAAATTGGCTCCTTAGTGTTCAGTGATTACTTCTGGAATAAGCAGATAGCCACAAATGGTTCACAACTCATGTGATGGAGGAATTTCACTAGGTGATTCATTAAATCCTTCCTGCAAGGGCACTGCAGATACTAAACTAATGCCATGCTTAATCATAATAAACCAAGTGCAACTAATCACACCTATGCAGAGGTATTAAAGTGACATGTGGAACACACAGCCACTTTAGGACTGAGGCTCAGTCCTCAGTCATGGAGAAAGAGGTCTCACTTACTGCCATAAAGTACAGCACACAATCTGCTGAACAGATGGTCTCAAAAATAAAAGTGATCCGTCCGAGTTCTGACCCAGTTGCTCCCGTCACTGATGTTGGAGGTCTGTTTAACAGAGAAGGAACAAAATATTTACACTGTGCTCTCCAGACAGGCAGCAGTCAATCCTTCAAATTCCTTTTTGTACAGTGAAGCCATCAAAGTCCTGTCACAGAAAACCTGTCCTTGCAGAATGGCAGGAGCCTCTGCACTGAGTATGGGGTGCAGCAGGGTCATTTTTTAAGGGTCTAAGTTCTTTATGGTACAGTTCTTCCCTTACAATGAACACCCAAATCTGACCATATTGGTAGGGAACCTTATTATTAAAACACATTACATACTTCAAGTGATTTATACCAATGTAATTGCATCTACCTCAGCTGAAAACCAGCAAAAGAAGGGTGAGGTTCCTCTTCCAAACCTTACTGATCTCAACATTCAGCACCTGGTCTGAGCTAGGTGTCTAGGCTCACTCTTTTGACAGAGACACAAGCACCTCAAGCAGGTATTTCAGCCTGTCTGGGGGCTCAGGAGTGGTGGGATTCCCATTCTTCTGCAGTGTTTGCATGTCCCTGTTGGCTCCAAGGGAAGCATAGACTGTGGAGGCTGCCTGGAGTCACAGGGCAAAGTAACTTGGGTTTCACTAAAATACTTTTAGGGCAGGCTCCAGTATCCACCCCATGGCAGGTTCAGCTGGTTACTGTGGAATAATTTAGAAATAGAGGGATATCAATATCTTTTCTCAGTTTCCAGACAGCCAGCTGGCTGTATCTTGGGCTGAAGCAAATACTGCTAAAAACCAAGGTCTCACACGCTTGCTTGCCTCAATGGACAAACTGGAGGCATGGGAATAAAATTCAAGATTCCTCTCATAAATCACATTATTCCACTTTAGAAAGACTCAGATCATCCCTGGGATAGTGTGAATGAGGTGTAAGAGACAGAAATAACTAAGAAATAGATGAAAAAATATCCCATTCCTTACTTAAATCCTGGGATGTTCAGGCTCAAGATAAGATAGTCATTGTCAGAGCCTCCTGCCCCACTCTGGATGTGATCACCAGCCACCTCCCAACCTTCAAAGAACAAAGAAAAGAAATTCAATAAATGGGTGGCAAAGGAAATCTATGTCTCCATAATTTTTAAACAATTCAGTATTTCAGTGCATTTTAAAGATGCCTGATATAAACTACAGAACAATATCACAATGCCTTTGAATGAAGGATTTTTAGCAATTGTATGAACTGCTGATTTTAGAGGCAATTGTCACCTTTCAAATCAGCAAAGCAATTGATATTCCCTGACCTGTGCTGTGCAGCTCAAGGGGGATGATCCATCTGATATCTTTCAGCCTTAAAACAGATGAATCAGTGAATCTGTGTGTTAAATGTTAAGCACACACTTCAGTTCCCCTCTGCTCAACACACTTAATTCAAAGCTTGATTACATCAGTCTGACAGGGTGGATCAGACAGAGGAAAATCTGTCAGAGAAGGCTGGAGAAGTCCCAAACAGGATCATTTTCACCAGTGAGCTGTGACTGCTCTCTGCTGCACTTTTAGCACATGTGCACAGAGAAAGCTCTGAGCACTAAAGGAATAAAATTACAGACTGTAATTAAGTTTTCCAAAAGAATTATGTGTGACCTCAATTGGGCATAGCTGTACAAAACAGAAAATGAGATAAACTAGGGAGAAGACAAAGCAATGCTTTTTTCAATGGGGTTATGAATGCATCTGAAGATGCATTAAAGCCAGTAGTGGGATAGCTCTTTGCTGAGGGAACTTCACACAGGCTGCAGCTCCTGCCCTCTTCTGGTGTACAACAGATTTTTTTATTTCTTTGTGATACTGTGACACTGCTTCCCACAGGAAATTTCAAGCCTGGTGCAACCAAAGGAAAGGGAAGAAACTGTGCTGTGAGTCATGCAGCCAAGAGCACACTCATTTTGATGGGTGCTCCATTACAACAGGGATCCATGCAGGAGACAGGCACACAACACAGGCAGTTTGGCTCACCATTCATCCCATCACACTTGGAGTTGCCAACATTAAAGCAAGATGTCTTCATGTTTCCTGGCAGGATGTTCCACCACTTGTATTCAAATCCAAGAGCTGGTTCAGTCCCAGCAGGGCAGGCTTTGCACTCTAAGGATGAGAGGGCAGAAAAGGATATTACACAGCCAAGGCACATGTCAAACAGTGTTTAGAAGAACATAGATACTGCTTTTTTACTCTCTGATGCAAGTAATAAGCAAAGAAAATAATTTATTTCTTTGTAGTTAAACAGTCAAAGACTTATAAGGACCAGGAGAGTGGAAGTGAGACCAGCATTTTGTAAATTGGAGATCATAACGTTGTGTTAAGTAATCTGCAACTGGTCCCCCAAGTCACACTTACTTTTTAATAGATGCAGCTGAATGCTGGATAAATAAGAGTTCCCATAAAATGCTGTAGGGGACTATTGGGCCAATGCATCTCAGAATCAACAAGCCAGAGTTCAAGTTAGACAATTTTGGCAGGGTATTCATCTGACTGAGATTAAAATGAGGTTTTCACAGGAAAGAATTTGGCATAGACAGGAAAATGGTTGAGGAGGAATTGCTGACTGTAAAAGTTCTGATTCCCCTCTCAGAACCCCTTAAAATAGCTCTCAGGATGTTTGTATCAGCCAAGAAATGCATCCAGAACACAGCAGGTCAACTCAGAGAAGCAATCCCTGATAAGAAAGGACTCAGGAGAGAAAACAGATATCCACATCCTGCTCTCCAATGTTATTTAGCAAGTATTTAACACAAAATGAACACTGGCTTATGATGATGTGTCACTAAACTAAGCCACATGCAAGCAGATGACTGCTTTTGGAGGCACATGAAACTTTATTGCAGACTCCTACCTTGTGTCCCATCTGAAAATGTGCCTGGTGGGCAGGGAGTGCAGGAAGATGAGGCATTGTTGTAAAAGCCAGGATTGCAGGGTGGACAGTCCTGCCTCTCTCCAGAGGGAGGTAGGGTCAATGCACCAGGGAGATCCTCTCTGCAGATCTTGGGTTCAATCCACTTGTACATGATCTGAGTCTGGAAGGAGGAGACACTGAGCTCACACGGTGTACTATGAAGTTTTAGGACTAGATGCATAAATCAATGTACCTTTTGTAAACTAAATTAGGGTATTCCCATCATTCGAGGCCAAAAACAGACCTTGCACGTCCAGGACAATAAAGGGAAGGGAAGGTAAGGGTAACAGAAGTGATTGGGTTCACAGGAGATTCCAAGATAGCAGACATTAGGAACAAAACAAAAATGTGAAGCTTAAAACAAGTATTACTGTTCATTCATTAATTAGTAATTTCCCCAAGCAAATGGTTCTGAGGAACATCAGATAAATAATTCTTACTGGATATGCAATCTCTGCATGTTAACCACAGTAACACAAAACATAACTTCTGCCATATAAAAGCCCTTTATTGGGAAGGTGTGGACATCTGTTAGCAGAGAGAACCACAAGTTCAGCATTTTTAATTGACACTGGCCTGTTCTTTGAAAAGTCCCCAGTTTCTCTCCTGTCATTTTTCACCTATTGAGAAAATGTCAAAACCATGCAGGAGCTCTCCCCAAGCCCCTCCAAACCCTTGTCATCACACAAGGAGCAGTTTATAAACACTAACATGAGTCAGTGCATGGTGTTACCATATACAACAGTATCACCTCTTCATCACCACCCCTCTTTGAGGACACAAGTTTCTGTCTTCAGGAGAAGATTGGGTGAGATGCATCACCCACAAAGTTGTGTTTCAAATTTCATCTGACTTTGTGTCTCTCTGGAAAGGTTTTATATCTCAAGATGACACTTAGCTGAGTTCCACAGCTGAGAAACCCAACTGGCAAGAGTTTAACTTGTCCACAGTTCCCACTCTGGGTACTTCCACCCTTTGGTCCCAGCAATCAGGGACTGAGGCCAGAGACTCAGGTAAGGGAGATTTCACCTTAAGAATTTGATCCTGGCCACCCTGGGCACTGAGCTCCTTGCACCCAGGGTTAGCCCTCTGGTAACACAGAGCATTTGAAGAAGTATTAATCCTTCTTGAAAGGGTTTCAGAGAATAAGCTGGAAGAAGCCTCAGTTCAGACTGGGGCCATGGCTCCTGGGAGCTCCCATTAAATTAGTGCTCTCACTCTCCATCCCTGCCTGTGCTTTGCTGCAGCCATGCCTGTGCCAGGTCGTGTTCCCTGGCTGACCCATGGACACAATGCTTGACACTGGTTGTGCCTTATTTCCATGGACTTGTCTGGCCACCTTGGTTGATTCTGCTCACTGGCACAGGATCTGCTTTGCTCAAGCACTGAGGGACTGCTCCTGCTGCCAGAGTGGTACCTCTTCCTATAGATCAGCCTGTCCTTGCTGCTCCTGAACACTTGGAGGATTTTCTGGAAAATCACCCCAGAAATGCTTCAGCAGCATCAAGGTGCACAGTGTTCAAAATAAAAAGGGTCAGAAGCTGGCAAAGCACCCGTGTGGCTGCCCAGAGCCCAGACACACTGCATGCCACAGGAATCCTGCTGCATCTGAGCAGGGAGAAGAGGGTCAGAGGGTGCCTGTGGCCATGTGGGGAGGGGTTCTGAGACTGGGGCTGAAGCATTCAACTTGGGATTTTTAATTCAGCAGGTAGATGAAAAGTCAAGAGTAAAGTGCATAAATCTCCAGAGACTCCTTCTACACATGGAGTGGACAGCAGAAGGGAGACAACAATCTATTGTTCAGTGAAAATCTGGCTTATTTTAGCAACCTTGGATCAATAGGCTGGTCCTTTACAGCCACTGTTCTCCTGTAGATGACCTGCAGTCAGGCCCTCTCATTGAGCTGCATCACATGGAGATGGCTGGGGAGTACAGGAATCCTGAACCAATTCTCAGATGTGCAGAGCAGTGAAACCAATCCTGAAAACTCAGCCAGTATCTGTGTGCCTGTGACACCTGCTGCTGTCATTGCAACTGGACAGTGAAGGGTGTCTGCAGAAAAACCCACTTTGCATTCCAATCATGTCCATCAGTGAAGGGGAAGGCCAGTGAAAAGGCAGGAAGAGGGTGAAATAATGGGAACTTTTTCAGTGTCAGGGACCACATAGAGCAGTGACAGAACAATCCACAGGAGGCTGCAATTAAAGCTGTACCTGGGGGTGTAGCCCTGAACACTGCTGCTAATTTCTTGAGTCATTAGAGACAGTCAACAGAGCAGAAATCAGTGAGACAAGACCAGTTGCAGAGCCTGACAGCTCTGGGGCTAAACTCACTTCGTTATCAAAGCATACGAGCTCTCAGCTGCATTTTAGCACTCCCTGATCAGGAGACTCCAAAATACTCAATCCTGCCAGCAAATATTAGGCCAGCAACATGCAAGTGTTAGAGAATCTATTTGCAATTCCATCTGAGAGATGGGATCTAAGAGAGATGGGAAAGGAAAGAGATGAAACAGTCCTGACCATGTGTCCACCCCTCTGTGGGCTTCCTATAGCAGTAAGCAGCAGTTTCTTCCCCAAATTCCTCCAAAAATTTCACTTGACTGCTAGGACAAAGCCAGGCTGTTCCACTAGCAGGTCCCTCTATGAGAGACCAAGTGGATCTAAGGTCTCTGGGTGAAACAATGTCCTGAGAGTTCAGGTGATTTGAGAGATCCTATGAGACAAGCACATTACCATCAGCTAAGCTGCTGTACATGAACACTCCAGGCTATATATATATACCATTATTTTACCAGACCACAGGCTCTTCTTTGATGCTAAAACTAAGGGACATGACATACATCATACCTGTGCAGCCAAACACTCCTCCACCTGAAACAGAGATGGTCATATCCAATGCTCCTGGGCCATGAATTATGCCTGGGTGCTGCTGAGATAGTCATCACCAGATAAAGTATGCCAGAAAGATTATTAACAACTAAAGAGATGGGTTTATGCTGGGACAGTACTTCACCCTGTGTTCCAGCAGCATGGAAGTATGGAAGTAGCCCTGGTGTCTCCACAGACCCATCACAAGTGCAAGGAGCTCATCATCTCCAAAACACATCCCTTAAGCAGACCCATATCTGGCAGATTCTTACAGAGGGAAACAGGCTGCAGAGAGGGCAGGCAAAGGACAAGCCCAAAGCCACAGATTCAAAACTGGAAGCAAAACTGGGAAAGTAATTGGGAAACAGATTCCTAAAAAGAGCTAGCTTGTTTTCAAATGCAGAGATAGCAATAAGGTCAGAGAGCTTAAAAACAGTATCATGCTTTCTACTTACTTTTCCCTCCTTGTCACATGGGGTATGGATCTGGAAAAAGTCTTTGCTTGTGCAAGGAGGTCGCTCTATGCATGCACTAGATCCTTCCTCTAAAAGAAAAGGTGAGAAACAGGATATTAAACTATCAAATGGTCCCTGGAAACAAACATAACAAGCTTAAAATCTGGAGGTCAAAATGAGTTGGCAGAATATCATACAACGAAAATGAAAAATCAAGGTCTTAATGGAGTCTGCATGAAGCTTCCCCTGAAATGAAGCAGAGGAACAGGGAATCTACTAGCTATGCTTATATGTCACATCAAAATTCACTGATTAAGTGTTCACGAGGACAATTATTAGAAAAAGGTTTTTACTCTGAGGATGGTGAGACACTGAAACAGGTCACCCAGAAAAGCTGTGAATGTCCCATCCCTGGAAACAACCAAGGCCTGGTTGGATGGGGCTTTGAACAAACTGGTCTGGTGGAAAATTCCCTGCCCATGGCACAGGGGTTGGAACGAGATAATCTTTAAAGTCCTTTCCAACCCAAACCACTCTGTGATTCCCTTAAACCCTCACCCCTTCAAACAGAAATTTATACAGTTTACCAAGCATGGGACTATTTTCTCACTCGATAAGGAACAAAACCACTCTAACTCTGTAGAAACTTCCTTACAACACTGGCCCAATTTTTTCTCTTGCCAGATAATTTTGCGATATTTCCATTCCCACTGCAGGCACAGGTCCCCAAGCATTTGCAGCCATCAGTGACAGCAGGTGCTGTGGTCAGTAGCTGATTCTTCAAGAACTTTCTAAGACTACTACAAGGAAGAAATCTGAAGATCTTTTGACTAAGAAGAATAGATTAGGACAATGTTGTTTGAAGATCACCACCTAACCACAGCTGGAAATGCAGTGGGCTTTGGGACTAGGTTTTGCAACTAGATCACTACATTTTCCAACCACACAGGAGGCAGGGGCAAGCCAGGAGAGAGTGTTTGGAAAGGATATTCTTCAAAACGTGTTAAGGCTGAAGGCAGTGATGAAGCAAATTCGTGTCATCACCAACCTATAACACAAATTACCACGAGAGGGCACAGCACGACTGTTCTATCCTTCAGAAGAACTATCCCCTTCCAGGTCATAAAGGCCTCCATCCCTTCAGGTTAACACAGATGACACTAACAACGTTTGTCTTTGGCCCATTATGTATCTATGTGCCCTCTGCATATTTTGGGAAGGCATTCATCCCCCTTTACATATCAACTGGAGACTATCATTGCTGGATACAACCACTCTCACATCTGAAACAGCCGGTGACTGCACATACTCAGACCTTCCTGGTTTTGGTTATCCCATTTGGTTTATGTACCTGCATAATACATTTCTTCTTTGCACTTGGTGCACTCTTTAGCCCCTTTCTCAGAATAAGTGTCCCGTGGGCACACCTGGCAGCCAGATGCACCTGGTTTGTCACTGAAGGTACCAGGCTTGCACGCGAAGCATTCAGACGTGTATGCAACTCCTGTAAGAAAAATTCTGGGTAAAGCACTGAAAGAGACACATCTGTAACTGCTGCCTACCTGGGCTTATGGCTGAGAGCAAACCAGCTGTACAAAACAGCATAAAAATCACACTCACTTTCACCACTCATTTAAGACACTTTTGCTTTGCTGATTCATAATTTAGGTCTTTATACCTCAATGAAAGTCTGACCCATGTAAGAACCTTCTATGACACTCCCAGTTTTATTACACTTAGACCAGGACCAAAAGAACAATTCCAGATAAAACAGATCCTTTGAATATTAATTCAACTGTCACTGTTATGATATATATCGATTTATCACTGTTGAGAGGCTTACCAATAACCACGGTCTTTCTATACTACAATAAAGAAAATCTGATTATTCCTTTCTCTCTCTATTTGCTAATCCAGTTTTCTCCAGTAGATGGCAACATTTACCAGATAAACTAATTTTTCAGCCTTTTCTTCACTGAAGTTTTACTGCTCTGTTTCTACATTTCAGAGGAGGAGACAGGGGGCAAGGGGCTAAAAAAAGCCACTTCAGTGCTGAAGGCACAGCAGTAGAAATAGCACTTGGCAAACATTGTGACAAAAGAGTGATATAAAACCTCAAAGACAAATTCTACTTACCTTCAATTGTGATGTTCTTCACTAAAACTGGTTTTACAACTTTGGAGCCCATGAGAATCCCTGTTGTTCTCCAGTATAATATATTGCTACCTGATTGCAGAGTTACCTGCAACAACACATGTAAGTTAGCAGACATCCCCTTGCCATTATTCAAATTTCTTGCATCCTAGCAGCTTTTGCTATGCTGTTTAGTGGGTCAAGAGGTAATGGGGAAACAATAGACAGATGCTGTACAGTCATATCTGAGGAGTGCCAAAGTGTGCTTTATAAAAATGTTTCTCAACACCGCAGTTGGGAAACTACCAAGAGCTGTTCCTGACCTTGTTGTAAGCAGAATTTGGAAAAAGCTGTTCCTGCCTTTATCCAATTACCCCTGGCACTCAAGAGCTTTTATCTCCAGCTTTATGTTCAGATATAGTCAATCAGTTTGTTTTTAAAGCCTTGAAATACACTTTGATAAAGAAACTTGACATGACCTAGAATTCGAAAATCCAGTTCACAAGTGAGTTTTGTTTATAGGCTTTAAAAATCAAGTTCTGCCTGCATGTAACACTACAGTATCATAACCAGTAAGGCAAGCACAAACCATGGCTGTGCCCAGCAGCAGTCTCATGCCTCCTGCTCACTTCTGACTGCAAACAGCAGATGAGATGCAGAACACAACCTGGTTTCTGACTGCCCTGACCCACTTGTTTTCATGGTGTGGTTCAGCTGCACAACCCCTGTGGGAGGGTGATGGGTTGGTGGCATCACAGCTGAGGTAAGGGGCAGTAGGAAGGGAGGAAAACTCCTCCAGCAGAAGTTTTGGTGCCTTCTGCCTTCAACTCACTTGTGTAACTACAGTATCACTCTCATCACTAAAAGCAGCAGGTTCACCAAGCCCCTGCCTGGCCTGCAAGGTGTTCCATATCCACTAGCCCAGTACAAGATGTTTACTGCCAACAGCAGCATAATGGCCTGAAAGTGCTATATTTTCACACAAGAAGAGGGATAAACTCTACCAGCATAAGGGGCCAGGATAATGTGATTTACAGCAGTGCTGTATAGGCCTGGCAGGACCACAGTTTTCTATTGACCCAGGATAAAGAGTTGAAAACTTTAGCAAAGTGGAAATACAGCATATTGTATCTCCCACACCCAAACATCTCCTACCCATAGGGGCAGAGGAGAGCTGAGCTACCACGTGTAACAGGGGAACTGAGACCATATTGAAATATCAGGTTGTGTGAAGTGAGGTAACAACACCAGCTCCAGTGCAGCAGGACTCACCTGCTGAGACCAGAGACTGCAGCACCTGGAAAATTGTGCACACAGAAGAGTCCTTGACAGGATTTGCAGTGCAGAAAAAGCCCTTCAGGACAGCCAGAATCATCATCTCACCTAGCTCATATGTCTACATTTCAACCAGCCATCCCAACAACTTTCATAGAAAGTGAGAACACTTGCACACCCCAGATGATGAGCTCAGATGGCACCATCTCCCATGCAGACTGCCCACATCCCTCAGCTCACCCAAGTCAATGCCCTGGCCTTGGATCTACCTCTCAGCTCATGCCACTCATCCCTCCTCAGCCAGCTTTCCAACCTCCCCGTGTAACCTGCACTGGTTTTGACCCTGAGCTAACAGCACTCCAACCAGAGCTGGCTCAGGAATACAGTTTCTCCTCCAGGAGGATAAGCAGGCCATGGAAAACAGAGACTATGCTGCTGCCTATGCCCACAAAAGCCTTTTTCTTCTGGCATAATGTCACCTGTGCTGGGCCTTTGCTGAGATGGCTCTGGGGACAAGGGCATGATGGTATAGGGGAAGCCAGACCTCAGCTGATGAGCTGGTCTGCACATGATCCATTCAGAGCAAACTCAGCCAGCTGGGTCACAGGCCAGCCAAAGAGCTCCCACCCCAACATGGGGTACATACAGGATCCAACAGGATCATATCCAGGCTGGCTGCAGGATCCCCCCTGGTGCTGCCAGCTGGTTTTTCACACAAGCCCCCATGGGGCAGAAGCTGGGTGCAGTCCAGCTCTTCTGCACACACTTGAGAATAAAATGCCCACCCTGCTTGCCTCCACACACACCCCCCACTCCCACTGCTCTGCCAAGACACAGAGAATAATCTTGTGTTCTCATAAGCAAACAACTGTTGTACAAGATTTCAATTACAATCATGCAAAGTGATTGTGGCATGCAGATTTGCATAAATCTATTTAACCTCATAAAACACTTGATTCAAAGCCCAGGGAAATCAATATAAAGTCTTGCATCTATATAATTTCCTTTGGGATCAGCCCCTTAAGGATCTCCATGACTTTTCCCCTCAGTACTAGGAAAGCTCAGCTTCTTCAAATGCATTCACAAGAGCTGGCCCATGTTTGGTGTCTAGACAGAGGAAACTAAAGGAAATAAATGGAAAAAAACTTCATTATGGAATTTTTCATACACTTACAGAATGAGAGCCCCATTCCCCATTGTCTGTGAGCTTCACCCATTTGTTTGCTGTGGACTCCATTTCTTTGCACTGGTCATTTTGTATCTGTTAATAAAAACACAAGATCAGTGACTATAATCAGGTGCATCTCTCTGTCAGCATAATGACTTCTGGGAACTATAAGCTTCAGTTCTGTTCCTCTTACCTACATATTTAGACAGATGCCTTACTTGTGGCAAAATAAACTCCCAACTTTCAATATCTGCTACAGCTTAATAGTGCCTCCACTGGCCCCCTGACTCAGATGGTAAAAAAAGAGCAGGATGAGAAGATCCCAGACTTGTCCTCACACTATATGGTCAGACAAGGATGCTGAGCATCTTGTCTTGGTGCTTCCTCCTTCTCCTGAGCCTATCAAGACATAATTGTCTAAAATCCAGAGGCTTCCAAGGCATAGGGGCAGCAGGAGTGGATGGGCCAAAGCTGGAAGACAAAATGTTTTCTCTACAGCTATATGTGCTTTGTCTTTGGCCTGCTGCCACCTGACCTAGGGATGAGAGTAATGCTATCAAGGGAGAGGCAACATGCCATGGAGAGTCTGTCCTGGCAAAGTGTGAGGTTGGCTGTCCCTTGTCCAGGTCCAGCACAGCTCAGAAGCATTTTCTTACAGCAGGGTTTGGTGCACTTCTTTCTTCTTACACCTGACTTCTCAGATGAAAAAGTATAAGTCCCTTTGATCACATACTCAGCTTTTATTACACCAGGGAGAAAGGCCACTTCAACATTTTCAGACACTTGACCTGCAGTCAAGGATCCTCCTTCAAGTTGCCCCACATCAAGTCTGAAATAAGTTGCACAACTCCACATGCTCCAAAGCATCTGTATGCTCAATTCCCACCTAGACCAACTGCACTGAGGAAAAGAGGTGCAAAGAAGCACCAGTGCAGAAGGCAGATCCCTAATTATCTTGTGCAACCTGAGCTACAGCACCCTTGGGTCTTGGTTCCCACCTGCAAAGAGGAGGTAAGAATATACAGCCTCTTCTCATCAGGTGTAAAGGGCTTCAATACATAAATAGAGCCAAGAAAGGGCAGATCAAACACCTCACCATTTCCCAGTAACCTGCCACTGCTACTGAAATGCCACTGTCCAGAGCTAAAGTGTCATTGTTAAATATATTTAAGCACGAAGGCATGCTGGAGGGAAAAAAAAATTGACTTTTACAGGAGCATTAAATATGGTTTCCCTGAAATACTGAGGCTGACTAGGAATTTATGGGCATTTCTGTAAAGGACTGCACCACTCATTGCTTCTTGAAGAGGGAATGATAAATTCAGAGAAGGCAAGTGAGTGGGATATGGACAAAAGCAATAATCAAGAAGCCATTTTCAAAGCCAGTGCTCAGAGAAACAATTTGCTCTATTGCAGGAGCAGATCTGCCAGTCAGTCAAGCAACTGGAGTTGGGATTCATAATCCTGGAACATTCAACTGACAGCAGAAAGCATAGTTGCTGCTTTCTTCCCATGAAGAAGGCAGGATAGTCTAATACAAAACAGAAATGGCTAAATAGCATTGCCTGCAAGGTCTGTTATCAAAGTGCAATAGCAATCTATAGCACTGATGTAGCACCATGAAGGTCCTCCAACAGGTAATTTTTATCTTCCTTTTCCAGCTCAGATAAGGATACTTTGCACTTTTTCCCAAACTTCAAGAAGTATTACCCAACACCAGCTAAGACTTCTCACTCCTGTGAGGTGCCATGAGTTGTGTTTTCTGATGAAACAGAGCCTGTCAGACAGAGACAGGGGCCATAACAGAGGAGACTGAAAATTTCCAGTCATCTGCCTCTCTGAGTCACTCTCCCATTTTTTTCTGTCCCAAGTGGAACCTTCCAAAGCACCTCAGTAATTTGGGACATTTACACCCCACTGCAAATCCTGGTGCTGGGGACCCTCCAGCTCACTGGACAGCAACCAGTCCATCCAGGTGGGCAGGGCAGGGTTGCCTTCCCCCTTCTGGTCACTGACCAGACTGTTTCAGCACTTTGAGCACACCATGGTGCAAGCCCAGCCAGGCTGTTCCCATGCCAGAGCTAATGGTCCCCAGCCCCTCCATTTCACAGCACAGACACATCCTCAGAGACTAATTCCTACTGAAAGTCACCTGAATTTCTCCTGCTTTTCTTTTCACCTTAATTACTAAATTACCAGGACACAAATTGACCTAAAACTAAAGGTTTCCACATACTACTACCTTGGAAGAAGTCTTTTTAAATGTCAAATCCCTTCAAAGACACCTCCAGTCAGACACCTCTAAATGGGAGCATCTACCACCAATACCTGTCTTGGAAAAGGCTGGACTAACTAGGGCAGTCATGAACCCTAATGGAAAAATCCCAGTGCATGGCAGACAGAATCAGTTCAGACTGAGTTTTGAAGATTCAATAAATGCCACAAGACAGTACAAGTAACACAAAGAGAAGCAGATTTTTAAAATCTTATTCAGCAATAACAAGCTATGGGCATGCAGGGAACTTAAAAGGGGGAAAGCTGCTGCTAATTATCTTTATCTGGGTTGAATTCTTACAATATAAGGTTGGATTGACCATATAAAAGGCCTTACAAAAAATTCAAAGAAGATGTTGTTGTCAATATACTGGTATTCAAAGAAGACAGAGCCGGATTTCTTCAGGTGCACAGCGTAGATGAGAGAAACTGTACAATCATCCCTGTTTGACTCTATGTAATTCCCTCGAGGTGTCCATGAAGAGCTGATGAACATAAACAAAACAAGCCTCAACTGAGATCACAGATACTGAGGAGACTTTGTACACTACTATACAACAACATATTGCATAATAAAGACCCCAGAATCCCACATCAGGTAACTGCAGGGTATTTCTAAATTTATTACAGGATCTCCATTTATTTTTCAGATATAGTAAATATAATAATTTTATTTTGTATCTATTTTTGTATGTTATGTGAATAATATCAGATATAATACTTTCCATTAAAACTGTGCATGGGAAAGGATATGGTGCAAAAAATTTAGGACTTGGCCTACATAAGAAAGGTTTATTATCCACAGGTTCAATATACCTTCAATTACACTCAGAAACAGCCTTCTGCAAGCACCACAGGTCTCTAAATAGGCTGTAAAAGGACCTTTTAGCCACATTTACTACACCATGACCCTGGAGCTCTCCAGCTACAAATAAGAGCAGCTCCAGGCTGGTTTTAAACTCGCTGGCTGCTGATGAGCCCAAGGAGACCAAGCTGACAGCAAAGAGATGGGGCTACAGATTTCACCTCCCAGCCACTCTTGCTTGCAGGGCTGGCTCCCCTCTGCAGAGCTTAGACAGTCACTAAGCAGCTTGGTGCTGCTGAGCTGGCTCAGGTTCACCCACAGCTGCCTAACCCAGGTGCCAGCAGAACTTCTTACTTGTTGCAGCTGTCAGCTTTCCCCTCGGATGAGCCCACCGCCGTGTCCATGAAGGTCGCCACGTTGGAGAATCCTGCTGGCAGCTCATCCCACTCATCAAACTTGATGCCACTGCCCAGTGAGTAGGTTCCTTCTGCACATTTGCTGCACACCTGGTTCTTCATCTCCAGGTACTCACCAGAGGCACAGGAGAAAGCTGGGGAGACAATCATTTGATTATTTACAACGTAGGAATGGATTCATCAATCTTTATTAATTTCTGTTTGTTTTGGGTTTTTTTGCCACTTAATTAATGAAGATTGAACTACCACTAAAGGGAACCAAACAGAATGTCCCAGTCCCAGGAACACAACAGCAGAACTACCAACATCTGCTGCAAAATTGAGATGTTCACCTGGGTTTTCACTGACGTGGCATCACTGAAACCAAACCCCAGTGACAGCTCCTGATTTGCAGCTCACCTCCATTGGCAAAAGAAGATTTTTAGAAACAAAATCTCTGTTGACAGATTGTGTCCAAAAGCAATTTGTGAAAATGAGGATTTATAATAGAGCTCTCCTCACCGTTGCTCATCCAACTGTTACACCTTGAACTCAATTCAAACCACCAGTACTTGAGAGCCAGAACAAACTTTTCTCACTCACCTAAGCTAAGAAGGTCATACAGCAGCAAGCTGTAATACAACACTACAAACCTTGGCTGAGAGTAGTAGACTAAATCCAAAGGTCTCTCTGTGTTTCTCCTCACATGAACTACCTACAAGCCTCAAACATCTTGCCTGATAGGCCCTGTGGTCTTGGAAAAGGTTACCCACAGGTTTGTGACTAGAAGATGAGGATCTTTGATTAGGGTGACATTAACATGCTGAGAAAATAACCACTGGTTGTCAGCACAGCAAAGACAGTATTCAAAATATGTGTAATTAAGGGAAGTACAATTAGGAAGTATATTCACAAAGTGGTTTTTTTTTTCTGATGTCTCTAAAATTATTTCCTCCAAATAGCTGTATGCTCCTTGTCCCCCTGATCACATCTCTGCCTGCTAAGGAAAGATTACTGCCATTATAAAACAGAAATCTGGAGAGTAGCTGAAGCCCTGTATGCCCACAGAGCCCCATGCCTGTGTCAGGAATCATGATTCCTGCCTGGACACTCATTTCAATGGCAGGCCATCCCACTTTCCCTCAGTCCCATGCTGCATCATGTCCTCTTTGAGACTGAACATCCTGAATGGAAAACAAATGAGAACTTTCTGCAGCCCACAGTATTATCTACGACATTTGCAGATTTTTTAACTTAACTACACCAGTCAAGCCAAAGCAGCATCCAGAGCAAGGCTCACAACTCACATCCCAAGAAATCATGGGATTTTCTTCTGTTTCACACATGCCATGTTGCACAGTGACAGCTATTTCATACACTCTCTTTGACAGACATAAACTCATTAGCCTGAGAAACTGCAGGATGAGACCAGACTGGCAGCCAGAGTGGTGAAAGTGGCCCAAAACAATGATGCCAGCTGAAGTCCCAGAAAATGTGGTTCCACAGATGTGCTAGTGTTTATCTAAACTGCAGAAAAACTGGTTTTATTGTAAGCACTGTGATTAACTCCTGGCTGTGTAACCTCAATCTCCATCTGAATCCAACTAACACAGGCTCCCACTTCCGTCCCAGTACCAGCAGGATTTCTTTCTGTGATTAATTGTGCATTGGTGCATGCCACTGAAAAGCAGATAAAAGGTCCATTTTGATGGAATGATCTGCCAAAGGGTCATTTTTCCTTCTTGGTCATATCATCATACTCTGAATCTGAACCAGTGGCCTTCAAGCCAACAGATTTCTAACCCTGTGGCTCACTGGGGATGGACCAAGAAGGAAAGTTGGCAGGATCCAGGCAGAGATGAGTGTTGGGGTGGGAATAAACAAGGAAATCCTGCATGATGGATTTCTGTGAAAGACAGACAGACAGACAAAAAATCCACCCTCAGTGAGGGCAAGTGGTTCACTATGAGCAGTGGCACATGGGGTAGAGCTAACACCCCACCTGACTGTGTGACCTCAGCTCCAGCCATAGGATCTCCCCGCACCTGGGGTGGGAAACAGCTTTCTTCAGAGATTTGGACAAAAGCAATGAACATGTCCCCGTGTGTCTGAACTGTGACCACACTTCGTACAGTTTTTCACCTTAAATATATAAAGACGCCTTGACTCACTGCTTTGGCATTATTTATAAATCTTAAATTAATAAATCTTGCTTTATTTTTTCCTTTTGAAGGGTGCAGAGAGAAGCTATCAGGAAGGGAAGTAGAAAAGTAAGCTCTCTCATGATATCTTTGAATTCTTTAACAANGTCTTGGACTTCATGTCAAGGGGTCAATTGCTTAGAGCTCATTCTACTTTAAAAAAAAAAAAAAAAGAAAAGAAAGAAAGCTAAATAGCAAGAAATTGAGGGTACTGCTTAACCATTCCAGAGTCATGAAATTCAACTAAGAAGTCAAGAACCGTGAGCAATTCACTGCCATAATGAAGATGCTGAGGGCAGCAGAGCTTCCTCTTCCATCACAGTGAGGTTGAGCAGAGATTATTACTTTAACTGAACTAATATATTTTAACCCCTTGCAAACTGATCATTTGAGAGAAATAAAAGGATACAAGAGATCAGGCCAGCTGCCATGCAGGACATGTCATCCATCTCTCACCTTCCAGGAAATAGATGAGCCTTTATCTTCTTTAGGTGGGGAATTACCTTCTTTCTTTCTAAGAATTGTATTTCAAAGGCAGCAGCATTTCCCATCAAAACACATCCCCCTGCCAGCATCCCCCTGGCTCTGAGCATGCCAGCTGCTTGCCAGGTTCAATTTGGGGCTGAATGTGGCTAATGGCAGCATGAACCACTTTCAGCATTGGAACAGATGCAACATTTGGTCTTGTTCCAGCTGGAGGAGGGTGGGGAGGAAATACAGTGTGTAGTGAGCATGAAGATGGTCTCCTCTCCTAGAGTCCCACAGCTTGGTCTTCCATCACTGGGAGACCAAAAGCCAGGGCAAACCTTCTTAGTCTAAATAGCATCAGTTTGAGAGTTCCTCCCAGCTGGAGACAGGGAGGTCAAAGTCACTTGTGGAGGGACAGGGCACAGACAGGTGATCCATCCAGGGCATCCCAGGAGCTTCTCCTTCCTTGTGGCTGCCCCACATCACTAAGACCTAGCTGAGTGATGTGGAGCAGCACTTCCCAGCAGCCACAGAAGCAGCTGGCATTATTGCAGCACTGCTGTGTTTGAGAGGGTGACACACACGAGATGCTGCCAACAAGAAGGGCTGCGTCACAACATAGGAAGTCAAGGAGTGATGCAAAGTTTTGGGAACATGAATTCTGTATTTTAGGTGTGTGCTCTGATTCATCCTTCACTAAACTCTCCCTCTTGCTTCAGAATCCAGAGGAAAAATTAGTCTTCCACATTAGAGAAAGACTTTGTGAACACTCCTGACCCCAGAGTCCATTTGTTTAGGCATTTGATACTTAATTTAGAGAAACTGTCTCTACTGAATAACTGGACATCAATATTTCCTGTCCCTCTCTAACTGCAGACTACTATTACACCTTTCAAATACCAGTTTGGGTGCTACACACCAACTTACACAGAGCAACATACATTCTGAAGACTGAATGTGATCTTCCTTTCTGTGACAAAAACTGTGAAATACATGAAAAGATTTCATGACCTGCCCCCACCATGGGCATTTTTAAAATTGGAAGAACATTTTCAGAGGCAGTTAGGAACAGCATGACACACTGGAATGCTGGATATACTGCTGCCTTTGGAGGTGATACAATTATTGGTGATTCGTAGCTGTAGCTTTTCTAAATAACTGTAGAAGGAAAAAAAAATGTTGGAGTTTGTACAGGTGACTAGTCTTTCTGACAAAAAGATGCTGTAAAGTATTGTTTAACTAGACTTTGTCACAGGCAGCCACACACATTCATACACACATGCAGTAAAGCTGATAGCATATGCACTTAATAAAAAATTGACATGAGATAGAGTAGTAATAGCCACCACTGTGTAAGTCTTGTCATTTCATTCTTTAAAAGGACTACAAGTCACTTCATAAAGGTGACAGAATAGATGTCATAGGGTTGCTAATACAGTTAACTTAGTTTTGCATGTCACTCTGATGAAGAAAGGTAGTGCTGCACACCACCAGCAGGGCACATCTTAAAGGGATTAAGAACTGCCTGAGTAACAGATCTCAGATGGGGCTGTCAACAGGAAATCATCCTTGAGCAGGAAGGAAGGGGGCAGTTCTGCCTGCCCAGGACTGAGTCTGATGGCTGCCCACATTTTTCTCAACATTCTGCAGGCAAAAAGAAAAGGAATGGTATCCAGATTGGCAGGGGAGAGACTGTTACCAAGCCTGAGCCCACTCAAAGTCAGTGTGCTTTAGCAGAGCCAGAGGTAAAGACAAGCTGCTGAAGGCAAGGAGTGCCAGCCTGCCTGCAGAGGGCTGAAATGGATCCCAGAGAGCAGCAGGCTGAGGATGGGAGCAGACCCACCATTCATCAAGAGCTTCTACTGTCAAGGCATCCAAAAAAGGCACTAGTGAGATCTGGATAAATTTAGAGGTGGAGATATGTAGGATGAAATGGGTATTACCCTTACCATATACCATACCATTAGCATATAGGGAAGATGATTGTTATAATACTGCATATAGATGTGATTTGGCATTTTTATGAGGTCAGTACAAAACAAAGGGACTTCAAATGGCTTTAAAATTAGAGGTAATGTCTTGCAGTGAGAGATCTGAAGTGCTTCATCTATTTAGTTTATCACAAGAAGATTAAGAGTAAACTTGATTAATATATAAGCATCTCCAGGGGGAGAAAACACAAGATCCTGCTGCACTCTTTAATCAAGCAGAGAAATGCATAAGAGCTGCCTTCTGGAAGCTGAACCCAAACAAACTCAAATTGGAAATAACGCACAGATTTTTAATAGGAGGAATGACTGATGGCTGGAACAGTCTGTCATGGCATGTGATGGACCCTTTGTCTCTCAAGTGTTTCGTGCCATAACTGGATACCATATGGAAGAAAAGCTCATGCCAAATACCCATTATCAGCCCCACCATCAGCCTAGCTGGGTGTATTTTAATGGTCTGTGAGGTCAGACTAGCAAATCTAATTAAACCTCCTACTCTCAAACTCTGAGTGAAGATCAGTGGTGTCCTACCTCCCTCCCAGGACACACCATGAGGACTGGGGCATCCTGAAGCAGGAGCCCTGCCCACAGTGTAATCACTTTCAAGGAGTGCTTGCAGTACATCACTTGGCAGATCAGATTGCACTTTATAATCACTTTTCAGACATGGGAACAGCTCCCCAGAGGGAAAAACAGACCATAAACAAGCTTGTCTCATTCGCCCTTTGACTGTCTTTTAGTACAGCAGTGGCCCTCCTGGTGATTTTGGTGGACTAGGATCAATACTAGTTGGCACATTTCTCTTCTACTAACTGACCATAACATTCTCAAATTGCTTAACTCTTTGATGCTGGGGATCAGGACAGGATTATCATGAGCATAGATTGACAAACAGAGTAGATCCTCACACGTATTTGACTACTCAGCCTCTCCTGAGGTGTGAAACTTTCCTCTGGAGTGTTTTCTCATGTGAAGTATTTTCAGATACTACCACACTGTGAGAGGGATCAGAATATTTGAGATTTCACCAGAAGATTAACCAAAGCTGTCTCAATACCCTGCATCCTCCAACACCAAATTATAATGTATTCAATTGCTTTCCTCACTTATGCAGCCCTGGCCACTCAGTCTTATGTCTTTCCTCATGCAGCTTCCCATCCCACACCACTTGGACCCACTATTTCTATCTCCACCACTATTCTCAGTACACTTTTTCCTCCAGGCATTTCTTACTTAAAAATACCTAAAACTATCTCAGGTCTTCTGTTTATTCTGTTGCCACTGAACATGTGCACGTTCATGTGTATTCTTCTGTGTCTCCCCAGCTCTCAATAATCAAGATTTTTTTAAAAAAAGACACAGGACTGGATTTACCAGGTTGTAACAACATTAGAAGGGAATAGCAATTGAACAATTCTACACAAACCAATGAAAATACAAAGCAGAAATAATCTCAAACACTGTTTTCCATCTCTCCCCTCTCCATTCCTGTGTTGTTCATCCAAAGCCCCACTATCTGGGATTCAGGTGAGATGCTGCCATCTCCTGCAGGCAGAGTCAGGGCTGAATTGTCTCAGCCTCCCCTGGGCAGAGGTGGAAATATGAAGTTGGCAGCATCAGGCAGCTGTGGCTCTGAACAGCTGCTGTTTTCAGCAGACACATGCCACAAGGCTGGAGGGAGAGGTGTGGCCAAAGACAAGCACATGGAGGCTTCTCAGTGATACCCTGGGGCATTGGGGTCCACACAACATGGAACCAAGGACCAACCAACACACAGAAGGAGGAGGTAAAAAAAAGAGGAAAACAAAGGATGAGAGGAAATCATTGCTTTATTATTAATGTTTCCTA